>CAUYUJ010003614.1:102500-365000 GCA_963575745.1 Prorocentrum cordatum
CGTGGACCAACCCGGTTCCGGCTCAACACCGGCTCGGCCACTTTAGAATAGAAAAAACCGAGCTGCGCTGTTTGAGACGGCTCTTGGACCAGGCTCGGCCAATGTGCCAATGTGTGAGGCCACGTCCAGGGCCGCGCCCGGCTCCCAAGCCGGCCCGAAGCCCCGGCTTTGCCTTTTTGCGCTGCACCCTGTTGCCTGCCGACTGGCACTCCCTCGCGGTCCGGACTCTTCGGCGCGATCGCGTGGATGAGCGGTCGCACGGATACGTTCCGCGCGGGGTACACTCGACCAGAACAGTAAGGATGCGCGGCAAGGATGCAAGGGCCTTAGAACGCTATGTTAACGTGTGCCGTGCGGAGCGCAGCAGATTGCCGAAGGATGCCGAATACCGAAGGGGCAAGGATGCAAGGGCAGCCTTGGAAAGTTGCCCCATCCTTGCTATCATGCTTGGCTGCACCTGCAGAACAGAAAACGCCCCCCTGATCCACGGGGTCGCGGCCCAGGGGCAGAGAGAGAGAACAGGCACCACCCCGGAATGTGGCGTGAGGCAGGCAGGCCCTGAAGGAGGCGGGTCCTGGATCCCGGGGCGTGCCCGCCAGGAGAAGCTCTACCCTAGCAGACATCTTCTTCGAGGGGGGGGGTTCTGCGAGGGCGCCGCCCAGCGCGGGCACGACGACGCGTGCAGAGCGAAGGTCGCCGAGGCCGAGCGGGGGAGGGGACGGCTGCGTGGGTGAAGTGCCGAGTGGTTCGCGACGCCGACGCGCAGACGAGGAGCGAAGAGTAAAGGAGGAAGGGCCAGGAGGACGACGACAAGCTCCTTCTCCTCCTCGTCCTCCTCATCCTCCCTGGACGATGGGATGTAACCCTTCGTCCTCCTTCTCCTCCTCGTCCTCCTTCTCCTCCTCCTCCTTCTCCTCCTCCTCCTCCTCCTCCTCGTCCTCCTCGTCCGCCTTATCCTCCTCGTCCTCCTCGTCCTCCTTATCCTCCTCGTCCTCCTCCCTCATTGTCTTCCTCGTCGCCTAGCCCTGCCGGCCTGGACCTGCTGGCCCTCGAGGAGGGCCCAGGGAGGCGGCTGAACAGATATCATACGGGTCACCCGAGACGCTGGACGGAGCAACTCGCGGGGAAGGTGCTGGCAAGTCAGTCAGGAGCCTTGCGCCAGACGGTGCGCTAACAGAGCTAACAGTTGCATTACATGTGCCACAACTGCACGGCCGACGCCGAGGCTCGCGCTGCACCGCCCTCCGGGCGGAAATAATCAGCAAGGCGAGCGGCGGAGCCGGCCACGCGCAGGCAATTGCTTATGACCCTAGATGCTGGCATGTAGAGTTCTTGTTCCACGCGTCTACTGCAACAGTCCTACGGCACAAACACCTCTTTCGCAACAAGGCCACTCGCCGTGATCCCTGCGGAGCTGGTCATAGAAGCAAGGCGAGCGGCGGAGCCGGCCACGCGCAGGCAATTGCTTATGACCCTAGATGCTGGCATGTAGAGTTCTTGTTCCACGCGTCTACTGCAACAGTCCTACGGCACAAACACCTCTTTCGCAACAAGGCCACTCGCCGTGATCCCTGCGGAGCTGGTCATAGAAGTGTCAGCCGAAAGCGTTCTCGAATCTGCTAGCGTGGGGGCGCAGTGGCAATGAGGATCGGCACCGCCACCGCCGAAATAAACAACAACGGACTGTCCCCCTGATGGTGCGGCCCCCTCCTGGTCTGAGGTGTCCCGCACGGGGCACCTCCCATCTCCAGCTCGGGAGGGGCATCGCAGGGATCTTCTCACGACCCTCCAGCTCGATGGTGGTCCGAAGGTAAGGGTAAGGCCCCGCGATGGAGCGCAGGAGGAGAATGAGCAGGCGGAAGGGGCTTGAAACGTTTCTTCCACGAGTGCCCAGAGAGCGCGGAGGAACATGGTCATAGGCCTAAACGCGGCCTGGACAAAATAGTAGGGGCCGTCAGGCCCTAAGGCGCGGCCAATGCCCCCAGGCATGTTCAAGGCAAACCCTCGAACAATGCAGAGACGGTCCGAAGTCCCAAGAAGCCACCTGGAGGCCAAACAACGTCACCCGAGACCATCAACCCTCGAATCTCTTCCTATTCCTGCCCATTTCCGAGCCTTGTCCCTCTCACTGGCTTTCGCCAGAACCCCCAGCCCATGTCCGATCCTTGCCCCATCCTTTCCCCTCCCCCCCCCACTTCCTCTCCATTCCTCCCGCACGCGCCGTGAGGTTGGAGAAGCTGTCCCCGAAGAGCCACACGTAGCGCCCATCTGCGCCGGAGGGGCTTTACACCCCCCATGCATTCAGGGCAACAGGCTGGAGGCGGCTCGTGCAGCGCACCAGCAGCCCTTCTATCACGAATGGAGGGGATTCCTGGTCGAAGCGGGATTACTAGTCCCCCTTCCCCCTTTCGCATTTCTCTGTCACCCCTTTCTCTGCCGCCTTTCGCCGAGAACATACAGAGCGCAACATCCGGTATCGAAGTTGCACGCCCGAGCGCCACAGTCAGTTTAACCTTGGCAAAAGGCGGACACTGAAACAGATCGTCACCCGTTCGAAAAACCGAACAACGAACCCTGAAATCCCAGCGCGCAGAACAACGTCAGAACGCACAAATGAGGGGGGCGGTCTGATGCGCGGGCGGGAAAACAATGACTGGCCAGCCGCGTCACTGTGCCGCCCGCGCCTTTCTGTCGAGGAAAAGCAACGTAAACTCAGGTGACATATGGTCCCACGACAGCCCAAGAGAGCCCCATGACGGCCACCGGGGGACCCAAAACGGCCCAGCAGGGCCCGAAGATGGCCCAACAGGACTGGAAGACGGCCTTAAAACGGTTTCCAAGCCCCGCCACCGAGGGGGATCCTTCTCGGAACCCTGGAAGATTACGGCCAAGACGGCCAGACAATCTGCATACCTATGGCGAGAGATGAGCACCATTTGGGTGATAAACGATAAGATGTAATAGGGAGACTCGTTTAAGATATCTTTCGGCTTGCAATTGGCGTCGGGTTGGAGTCGTCTTATAGCTATATGTCGCTCTTCCTTTCGATCGGTCTCAGTCTATATCCATCGATCTCGCGATCAAAATCCGCCGATCCGGCGTGCGAGTTTAAAGGGAGGGGGTGACCGGGGTGGCTCTGCTGGGGTAGGGGGGGGGGGGGAAGGGGAGGGTGTCCGGTGGCGTGGGGGGGGAAGGGGTCCGGTCCCCCGTCCCGCCTGTGGACAAATGGAATGGGGGAAGAGGGGGGGGGTCCGGTGGCGTAGTTTCCGATGGCGGTGGGAAGCGGAAAGGGGGGGTTCCGTGGCGTGTCAATTTGAAGGAGCCTCAGCTACTCGGGTCGGGCGAAAGGGGGGGATAGCAAAGGGGGGGGTTGAGAATCAGCTCACGTAGCTGATTTTCCCGGCGCCTCTCGGCGCTGGAGGCGGCTATGTATCGAGGGATGGGCCCCTCGGCGAGGCCGAAACCAGCTGCATGCAGCAAATTTCGTACCCCCCCCCTTTCCCAATCCCCCCCTTTCGTCCGGCCCGAACTACAGCCTCGAAACTGAGCTTCAACCTTTGGGGGGGTTACCCAAGTCGCTCTGCCAGGGAAGGAGGGGAGGACGGGGGGTGCGCGTGTGCGCGGGGTAACGTTTGTCCGTGCACGCGAGAAGGGAATCGGGGAAAGAGGGGGGGAGAAGTGGAACGGGACAAGATGCAAAACGGGGAACACATGGAGTGAAATGCGTATCTGTTGTGTGGTGTGTGCGTGTGGGTGTTTGCGCGGTGTGCGTGTGTATGTGCCTGCGAAGGTGGCGCGCGTGTCTGAGTGTGGTGTGTGTGTGTGTCCGTTGGTGTGTAGGGCGTGTGCGTGTGTGTGTGTGTGTGTGTACGTGTGTGTGTGTGTGTGTGCGTGTGTGCGCGTAATGTCTGCCAGCGTGTGCGTGCGTGCGTGTCGGCGAAGTGTCGCCGCCCAGTCTGGGGGGCACCCCAGGCGACCCGGATCGGCGGCACTGGGCGAAGACCACTACAATACTCATCAGTCTCACGATTTACTGGCCTGAATGTTTACCAACTGACTGCTCTCGCCATATACGTATCAAACATGTGTGTGCGTCGCTATACCGGAAGTTGGTGGTGGGGGGTGTCGAAATGAAACAATGACTCCCCGCCGGGGAGGTCGGTTCAGGTTTCGTGTTCGTGCCGTGCGTGCGGGCGAGACGAAGCTGCGTACGCTGTTGACAGACATGGCACTGCCGCTGCTAGAGCGAAGCCAGCGCAAAAGACTCTTCTCCGACGGTTGTAGGAGTTGGCCCGCCGACGGCTGTCCTGACGGTTGTCGCGATGGTTGCCCCAATGGCGTCCCGATGGCTGTCCAGATGGTTGTCCCGATGGTTGTCCTTATGGTTGGATGTCCCGAAATTGTCCCGATGGTGGTGCCTATGGTTGTCCGGGCTGATGTCCCAATGATTGCCCCGATAATGTATTGATTGATGGATCGTGAGATCGATATGTCGCAGTGAGACTGGCATTATATATGTGCCGGTATCACTACTCACAAGCATTTGAACATATACATTATGTTGTAAGCATTTAAATATGTACGGCTCTTCCTCCTCCCCCTCCTCGTCTGATTCTTTTTCTCTAGCTGTCTCTCTCCTTCTCTCTCTCTCTCTCTTTCTCTCTCTTTCTATCGGAGGTTGGGGGGTGAGATCGCAGTGCAACGGAGTCCCCCCACCGGGAAATCGAGTTTCGAGTTCGTGTTCGTGCCGTGCGTGCGGGCGAGGCGAAGCTGCGTGGGCCAGCGAGAGGAATTCACTCTGCTGTCGCAAGGGGTCCGCCAACACAAATGTTTCCCCCCCCTGGCCTTGTCAAGCGGTACCCCACGTTGTCCCGTCGGTTGCCCGCTGAGTGCCGCGTCGCGCAGCGGCAAACCGAACGACACAAGTCGCCCAAGCGAAGGAAGAAACAAACATCCGCCACGTCATCCACACCATCATCGCCCATCAGCACCACGTTCATCACAGTTGTCGTCATGAGCCACCCCCCTCCCCCCACCCCCCGACAACCTCCTTATCACCCGCAGGGTGGTCGTATAGGTATGTATGATATGTCTCTCTCTCTCTCTATCTCGCTCTCTGTCTGTCTCGTTATAAGTATGTATATTTGTCTCTCTATGTCTCGTGCTCTGTCTCTCTCTCTCTATCCCTCTCTCTCTATGCGTGTCTCTGTATCTCTCTCTCTCTCTCTCTCTCTCTCTCTCTCCCAGCACAACCCCTGTGAAAAAGACCAGGGTTGCCATGTCAGGGGTGCGGGCACTGTGCGTTTTCATGTGGATGTTTGGGATTTCTTGGATGAAGATTGAGGAAGCCATGTGTTTCGTTTGGATATTTGTGATGTTTGGGGTTTCCCTCCCTCCGAGGGGAAATCAAACCCAGGAACCCCCCAAGCAGCTCGAGCCCCCAGAACCACAACCTATCCACAACATCACGATGCAACCGCATGGTGTCTTCATCTGTCATCCCAAAAATCCAAAATATCCATGTGTCCTCACTCCTGACATGAAGCAGAATGAATGCGTATTGGGAGGGCGTTGGAGGGGCTGCGCATGTACACATACATGTATTCACACATCGATGTAGCGGGACAACTCCACGAATACTTCCTTAGGACGAACATGTTCTCCTCTTTCGCCCAGGACGACGGTTTGAAGTCTTGAGCAGACGCGTGTGAGATGACCGCAGTGGGTTCCAATAAGTTCGCGCGGATCTATGGTTGGTTTCGGATTCTGTTTCGGTGGATCCAATTTCCATCCGCGAGGATCCGACTTCGGCTGTTCTGGATCTACGTCGTCCTACTTTTACTGTGGGTCCGATTTCTAACCCGTTTTAAATTTGCATGACTAAATTTGAACGGGGAGCGGGGGAAATCGCATCCGCGGACGCCGAACCCGCCCATGTTAAGATTCTACGGGGGAAGGGCGTTCACCAACTTCTCAAGATGGGCCCTGCGCTGTCTCGCGCGCTCCGATCATTTTTCCGCGGGCGCAGAACCCACCCAACATGAAATCATACCTCCCCCCCCGATTGCTGCACGAAGCTCGTCCAGACGCCGTCCGTTCGGCCATGCTGGTGTTATCTCGCTAACTCCCCATCGCCATTTTCACCTCAAGGAGAAACCTCTCGTCCTGCGAAGTAGCGAGATCGGCGTCTACATGTAGTGAGCTCGATCAATCAATCTGGCATCAAGAGATGGAGAAGCATATTGATATATTTACACATGCAGATAGATGAATAGCAAGGTCGGTAGCTGGATAGTGCGATCGATGGATAAAACTGTCGATAAATAGATGGTCCGGTAAATTGAGACGGCTGTCCAAATGGTTGTTCCGTCATTGGTTCCAAACCCCCAACCCTCCTTTATCGGCCATTGGCCAATCTTACATTCAAGCATTTATCAATATCAGTATGTAGTAACTGGGCATCGGTGGGACAACCACGGGACGACCGCGGGCAACAACGGACAATCACGGGGCATCCACTGGAGAACCACGGGACAACCATGGGACAACAACAGGGCAACCACGGGACAACCACTGGACAACCAGGGGACCACCACGGGACAACAACCAGGGGACAACCAAGGGACAACCCAGCGCGAACCACGGGGCAACCACTAGACAACCACAGTACATACGGTGGACAACTAAGGGACAACCACGGGACAACCTCGAATCACCGATCTCATTTATTGTTTGGATTCACTATCGATCTACCCACCCCACTACAAACGCATCCGTCGATCTCTGTTCCATCGGTCTCACAACTTTGCGACTGATTTCACTATCAATCTACCTGTCGATCTCACAGCATGACGGCCCCACTATCTACCAACAAGTATCACTACATGTATGAATTAACATTCCAATAGCAAATCACTAATCTCGCTATCTATCGACAAGCAGAACAACCAAGAAACAACAGTGGGAGAACCACGGAATTATTGAGGGACAGCCACGCAAGGCAACCACGGAACAATCGCCAGTCAACCACGGACAACCACGCGAAAACCATCGGGGCATCCATCGGGACAACCATCTGCAAACCCTTGGAAACCGCAGGACAACCGCTGGACAAAGGTAAGACAACCTCGGGACAACCACCAGACATCCGCGGGACAACCATCGGGACAGCCATCGGGATAACCGCAAGACAACCGCGGGACAACCACCGGACAACCACGGGTCAACCATCGGGACATCTTTCGATTTCACTATCCAAAGGTCAACCAATCTCATGATTGAGTTATCGGTCCGCAATGAACCCTTCTACAGACGGGACAACCGCACGACAGCCACGAGACACCCGCGGCACAACCGTCGGATAACGACGGGACGCTCACAAAACAACAACGGGACAACAGCGGAGCATCCACGGGACAACCGCGAGACAACCACGTGAATCCCCCAAACAACCACGGGACAACCACGGGACAATCAGCGGGACAACCACAAAACAACAGCGGGACAACCATCGGGACAACCAATGGACAAAAACAGGACACCCATCACAAAACACGGAATATCTATGGGACAACCACCGGGCAACCGCAGGACAACCGCAGTCCAACCGCGGAACAACCCCCCAGTACGTCTTGGTCGCCAGGGGAGGTAAACAACATGTCCCCACCTGGGCCTACCCAAGGCAAGAACTCGCGCAAGTGCACCTCGCTTCGCCCGCACGCGCGTGAAGCACGACACGAACCGAAACCGAAACCGATCTCCCTGTTGGGGGACTCCGTTCCACTCCGGTCTCACCCCCCCGCACTGCGTTCCACAGCACGCATGCGCATTTACCCCAGTTCCGTAATTGTGAACAAGAGTGTAGTGGCGTCTGGCCCCCTCACACTGATGTGTGTAGACGCACATATATGTACACACACATATATAATGTATATGCGATACGCACCCTGGGATCCACCTGACTAATGAGGATTATTCTGGATTATACTGTTCAGACTGCCGGTGCGGGTTTACATAACTACTGCTTCTTGCCGACGCATCAACGTACATTACTTGTGGTAGCCTCGCACATAAATGCCTGCTGGTGTGTTTCAGCGGGGGAAGGAAAATGAGGAGGAGGCGGAGGAGTAGGAGCGGCAGGGTGATGTGAAAGGACAGGTAGAAACAATAGAGACGACACGATGACGACGCTGACGGGGACGACGATGGCGACGCCGAGTGGGGGAGGCAAGAGCACACCTTTCGCACCACGTCGCCCCAAGCTTGCGGCCCCCAAGGAACTCCCTTGTACCACAGGACGGCCACTCGTGTCCTCCCCGTGCTGCGGCTGCGCCCCTCCGTCCCTTCTCCATCCTCCTCCCTTCCCTCTGCCCTCCTTCCTCCTTCCCCCTTGCCACCCCCATCCCCCCATTCTCCTCTTAGCGTGCGGCTGCATGGGCACGGGAGGCGCCATCAGGATCCTTGCTGGGCCCTGCGAGAAAGTGCTGCGGACAGCAGGTACTCGCAAGTCAAACCTTGACGTCCTTGCCCGAGGCAGGTGGCCAAGTCACCCTGCTAAAGCCAAGGCGTTCAGCGCAGCCCGGGATCGGCATAGGCGCTAACACAGTCTCATGCGTGCGCGCCCATTCCCCAGCACGCCCTCACGATTTGCCACAACGCGGGCTCCTGGAAGAGTCCTCGACCCCTTCCTGGGGCCGGCGTCTCGTGTCTTGCTGACGGCCCCGGGGCCCGTTGAGAGGGCCCCCGAGGCCGAAAATTGCCCCCAAAGCCTTCGGTCGTGGGTGCTCGCTCTTTCGCTTCACGATGCGAGAAGGTCTGGGCCTCCTCGCCCTCCGCCCTCGCCTCCCCCTGCTGCCCTCGTCGAGGCTGGGGCCCAGGGCTCCGCGGCGGAGGGAGGGGGGCCCGGCGGCCGCCTGGGAGCCCGAAGCTGGCGCCGCCCTGAGCCCCGAGCCAGCCCTGCCTGCGGCGGGCGGCAGGGGCCGGAGAGCGCTCGCACACCGAGACAAGGCGACGGAATCGATACTTCGGTCGGGCATGTCCCCTATACAGGCGGATTTTTGACGAAAACTAGGAAATAGTCGAAAAGATGCGCGAAAACACCCAAGAAGTAATCAAACATCGTCTCCAGACTATTTTCTGACTATCTTTGGATATTCCTCCTGTAGAGGGACACGCGCGACTTAAATCTACACACTATCTGCTGCTCCCTGGCCAGAGGCCCATCCTGAAGCCAGCAGCGGTGCCTACGCCACGCCCCCCCAGGGCTTGGCCAGGAGGGCGCACGCACATCTCTTGGGATCAGGATGTGGGGCTGGCCAGGGAGCAGTAGATGTTGTCGTCGGTGTCGTCGTCGTCGTCGTCGTCGTCGTCGTCGTCGTCGTCGTCGTCGTCGTCGTCGTCGTCGTCGTCGTCGTATTCGTCGCCCGACATGGCTCAGACGGTGAGCAGTGGCCCGGACGCGGCGGCAGATCGGCGGAGGCACCCCTCGATGGCAACACGCAGCACGCACACGCTCTCCTGGTCGGGGCGGGGCACCCCGGCCCCGCGTGGCGGTGCATTGGGCGATGGGAGGGGCCGATGTCCCTATAGGGGAAAAGGGAACGAAGAATGACATACTCGGTAACTCTCAATAGTCCTGGGTCCCTGGACTACAAGTGCCCCCTCCCCGAACTACAGGTACCACTCCCCCGGACTACAGGTACCCACCCCCGGGACTACAGGTACCCCCCCCCCCCCGGACTACGGGTAACCCCTTATCAAAACTCGGAGGTCCGCGCGGATTTCTCGGATCGGCGCTGGCCCCCCCTTCCTGGCGCGCGGAGCGCGCCAGGGGCAGCGCCGGAGACGCCGCCAGAGGGCTCCGACGCGGATCCGAGAAATCCGCGCGGATCTCCGAGTTTTTCTGTTTATGTCATTTCTCGTTCCCCTAGCTTCCCCCCTCGGCCCGCCTCAGCTGCTCCTTTTCGGGGGACCTTCCTGGAACCACTCGCTCAACTTCTGCGGAGAAATGCCGCATCGAAGTGGGTCGCACTTGAGTCGAGCCAAGTCGTCGGTCTGGAGCCGAACTAGAGTGGAACCAGAATCGAACAGATCCGTCAGATGGGCGCCAGGGGGGACCCCACAACAAACGTCGAGCCCGCCCCTGGAACGCGCCCACTACGGGCTGCCTCCAGAGGAAACTGTCCTGCAATCCTCATGCGTCCTCGTGGCGTGGACAAAACGACCGACCTTTTTGGCGATGTTCAGCCTCTGGGGGGGCCTTTGCCAGGTCCGTCACATCACGGCTCGGGGTGAGGACACGGCCCCAGGGGAAGTGGTCTTAGCCTCCAGGGAAGCATGCGAAATCGGAGGTCTCGGGCGGACACCCGACACCAGATTTTCTCCGAGGGCAGCCCGCGCTCCAGGCATGGAGAGGGCGCGAGATGCCGTCAAACTGGACACCGAGGGTACCTTTCATTCTGCAGGGTCGGCCAACGGTGATGGCATCGGATGGGGAGCCATTGGATAAGACATTCAGGGTCTGTGGATATCACCGCCGCCCTCATCAGATAAGGAATCCTCCAAGGTCTGAAGCCTCCTGGGCACATTTCTTAACAAGCGCCCCCACCGTACTCGTCAGACCAGACTGTGGGGGGAGAAGCGTCCTGTCATCAAGCTCGCACAGCAAAGCCATGCTGCCATGCTCCCTTCAAAGCGCGATTACCAGCCTGCGATTCAGCGGGATGTCACTGACACAGATTTATGAGACTCAGGCCAACTCGGTTCGCAAAGTGGGGTGCGAAATCAATCGAAGAAACGACATGCGGCGACCGACTGGAGCCACTCTGGCCAACCATGCCCTGCCCGAAACACGTCGTCGAAGAAATATCCGATGAACTGCAGCAGCTCAAACTGGACCCTTCGAAAAACGCACCCGCTTGCTCCCAAACTAGGCATCACCCACGAGGCACTGTATGCTATGAGCCGTATCACCGAAAAGAGGCGAGCCTGCACGGCCAAGCCAATCAGTGGAAAGAGGGAAGCGGGAGAGGGGATGGGGCAATGGTCAGACGCATGACGTAGGGAGGGGGGGGGAGAAGATGAGAGGCAGAGACAAAAAAACAAGGACGACGGAGGTGGGGAACACGGAAAGCGGGTGAGACGGCCTGGAGGGAGGCGAGGGGAGGGGGAAGGCATGGGAGGGTGGAGGAGGGAGCGGAGGCAGAGTGCGCAGGGGCGAGCAGGGAAGATGAGACAGCAGATGGGGGAAGCGGTGGCAGCAGGGGAGGAAAGGGCACAAGCCTGAGCTTTCGGAAGTCCGCGCGGATTTCTCGGGTCTTTGCTGGACCAACCTCTCCCGCCGTCCTCTCCTGGCGCGCAGGGCGCGCCAGGGGCGTCGCCGGAGGCGCCGAGATGTGGGGAGCCAGCGCCGACCCAAAGCAATCCGCGCGGCCTCCCTGAAGGGTCAGAGGTAGGATGACGAGATCTATACATATCCACGGCCCCTTGCCGGCTCTTGGGCACAGAAGCGGTACATATATATATATATATATACAAGACTGCAGTGGCGCTTCGCGCCATGCACCTTGGTCCTTGAAGTTTGGTACGCAGGCGGAATAGCAGGAAGGTCAAGCCGACAATTTAGCGATAACTCCTTGTTGCCTTTTCCGGCATCGCCGATATGATAATGTTTTTCGTTATCCTTCCTCCATGCTTCTTTTTCCTCATGTTCGCCATACCCTGCGCATTCTCCCTATCCTCCTCAGCTTGTTTTAAGGGAGGCTCCTCCTGGGAGAGCCTCTGGGGGCCTAAAAAAATTGTTTCAGGCTTTCTTGAGGCCTTCTGGAGGCCACCTGGGCGTATTCTGGGGGCCTCTGGGTGCTTCCTCGGGCCACCCTGCCTCCAACCACGGTCTCCCTGAACGACCGGGTCACGATTTGGAATGCTTCGGAGAGCGTCTTGGGGCCATCTTGGGCCGCCATGGGGCTCTCTGAGGGCCATCTTGGACCCGTGTTGTGCCGTTTTGGAGCTCTCTCGGACTGCCTGGAAGCCCTTTCGGAAGGTTGTGGGGCGATTTTGGAGCCTCCCAGGCGGCTTCGGACGCCCAGAAGACCGCCGTCTTGGAGCGTCGGGAAGCCGAAAAGAGGAGAACCCCAAGATTCACCAAAAATTGCCAGAAAGTCCATGCTCCATGCTTCTTGCTTCTTGGGAGTGCTCTTGGAGGCCTCTTTGGGGCCGTCCTGGAGGCCTCTTGGGCTATCTTGAGGTCACGTCGGTCACTCTTGGAGCGCTCTTGCGCTGTCATGGGGGTCTCTGAGACGTCTCCGATGACCCCTCTGATCGCCCCAGGTGGGCTGCGAAGGCTTGGCAAAACCCCCTGCGAAGCCAGGGGGGCCGCTTCGAGGCCCGCTCGGAAGGTCCCAAAGCCCCAGATCCCGGGAGTCCGGTTTTTTTTGGGGGGGGTGATGGGTTTTCCCCCCGCCCGGGCTTATAAAAATTTAGGAAGAGGAGTATTCCTGTTCTTATATTTTTATAAGCCCGGGCGGGGGAAAACCCGTCCCCCCCCCCCTCCCGAAACCGGATTCCCGAGATCTGGGGCTTTGGGACCTTCCGAACGGGCCTCGAAGCGGCCCCCCGGGCCTCGCAGGGCGTTTTGCCAAGCCTTCGCAGCCAACCTGGGGCGATCAGAGGGGTCCTCGGAGACGTCCCAGAGACCCCCAAGACAAAACAAGAGCGCTCCAAGAAGCCGTCATACCCCCAAAGATCGCTCCAAACGGTTCCAAGAGGCCTCCAAGAGCACCCCCAAGAAGGCCCCAAGAGGGAACAATCATTGATTTTACTTAGATCTTTGGTGAATTTGGGGTTCTCCTCTTTTCGGCTTCCCGACGCTCCAAGACGGCGGTCTTCTGGGCGTCCGAAGCCGCCTGGGAGGCTCCAAAATCGCCCCACAACCTTCCGAAAGGGCTTCCAGGCAGTCCAAGAGAGCCCCAAAACGGCACAACAGGGGTCCAAGATGGTCCTAAGAGAGCCCCATGGCGGCCCAAGATGGCCCCAAGACACCCTCCGAAGCATTCCAAATCGTGACCGGGGCGTTCAGGGAGACCGCGGTTAGAGGCAGGTTGGCCTGAGAAAGCCCCAGAGGCTCCCAGAACACGCCCAGGAGGCCTCCAGAAGGCTTTAAGAAAGCCTGAGAACTTTGGTGAGGCCCCCAGAGGTTCTCCAAGGAGAAGCCTCCGCAAAAAGAGCTGAGGAAGACGGGGAGCATGCTCAGGGTATGACGAGAATGACGAAAAATACTCATGGAGGGAGGATAACGAACAACATTATTATAATGGCGATGCCAGAAAAGGCAGCAAGGACCTTCCTGCCATTTCCGCCTGCATACCAAACTTCAAAGACCAAGGTGCATGGCGCGAAGCGCCACGGCAGTCTTGTGTAGATGTATACACAAGACTGCATTGGCGCTTCGCGCCATGCACCTTGGTCCTTGAAGTTTGGTGCGCGGGCGGAATAGCAGGACGGTCAAGCCGACAATTTAACGATAACTCCTTGTTGCCTTTTCCAGCATCGCCGCTATAATAATATGTATTATGTATCCTTCCTCCATGTTTTTTTCTCTTCATTTTCGCCATACCCTGCGCATTCTCCCCATCCTCCGCAGCTCTTTTTTGCGGAGGCTCCTCCTCGGAGAGCCTCTGGGGGCCTCACAGAAGTTGTTTCAGGCTTTCTTGAGGCCTTCTGGAGGCCACCTGGGCGTATTCTGGGGGCCTCTGGGGGCTTCCTTGGGCCACCCTGTCTCCAACCGCGGTCTCCCTGAAGGACGGGGTCACGATTTGGTATGCTTCGGAGGGTGTTTGGGGGCCATCTTGGGCCGCCATGGGGCTCTCTGAAGGCCATCTTGGATCCGTGTTGTGCCGTTTTGGGGCTCTCTCGGACTGCCTGGAAGCCCTTTCGGATGGTTGTGGGGCGATTTTGGAGCCTCCCAGGCGGCTTCGGACGCCCAGAAGACCGCCGTCTTGGAGCGTCGGGAAGCCGAAAAGAGGAGAACCCCAAAATTCACCAAAAACCAACAGAACATCTATGATTTTTGCCTTTTGGGGCCTTCTTGGGAGTGCTCTTGGAGGCCTCTTTGGGACCGTCCTGGAGGCCTCTTTGGCCATCTGGAGGTCACGTCGGTCACTCTCGGAGCGCTCTTGTGCTGTCTTGGGGGCCTCTGGGAGGTCTCCGATGACCCCCCTGATCGCCTTAGGTGTGCTGGGAAGGCTTGGCAAAACGCCCTGCGAGGCCCAGGAGGCCGCTTCGACGCCCGTCCAGGGTCCCAAAGCCCCAGATCCCAGGAGTCCGGTTTTGGGGGGGTGACCCCTTTCGCGTTCCGCCCGGATTGTAAAAATATATCACATGGGATATATGTATATATATATATGTATATATAAATAAATAAATGAATAAATAAATCAATAAATGAATGAAAAAATAAATAAATAAATAAATAAATAAATAAATAAATATACACCCATGCAAATGAATCCGAAAGATGCCTGGTGGGTTTGCGGGGGGCCCCGGTCCCCGGAGCCCTCAGAGAACCCCGAAACGGCTCCGGAGGGCCCCCGGAAGGGCCCGAAACGGCTGCCGGCCCAAGAGGGCTCCGAGAAGCCCCCGAGGAGCCCCAAACAGCCCCCATGGAGCTCCCAAGCGGCTACCAAGAAGCTTCAAAATTGCTTCCAACCGAGGGGGGCGAGGCGAGAGGCCCCTCGCAGGCGCACAAAAAAAATGTTTTGACGCTCCGGTGGCCCTGGGGCTGCCCCGCTGCGCCCCCTGCTTTGCCGCGACGCCGTTCCGACGCCTCCGACGCGGCCCGAGACGGCGCCGCGTTTGCCCGAACCCGCTCCCGCGTCCGCCGCGATCCCGACGCGAATCTTCCAACATAGAACAAGCTTCAAGGGATCTACGGCAGTAGCTGGCAGCGTCGCACCACCCAGCGCGCGCCACCATGCGTCGATCCGCCCAACTCCGAGGATTTAATCCATGGGTCCACACTAGTATATATATACATATATATATATATATGTGTATATGTGTATATATATATATATATATATATTATCCTCTTCTTATATTTTTAGAAGCCCGGGCGGCCCCCCCCCCGAAAAAAAAACTGGACTCCCGGGATCTGGGGCTTTGGGAACCTCCGGACGGGCCTCGAAGCGGCCCCCCGGGCCTCGCAGGGCGTTTTGCCAAGCCTTCCCAGCACACCTAAGGCGATCAGGGGGGTCATCGGAGACGCCCAAGAGACCTCCAAAACAGCACAAGAGCGCTCCAAGAGTGACCGACGTGACCTCAAGATGGCCCAAGAGGCCTCCAGGACGGCCCCAGAGAGGCCTCCAAGAGCACTCCCAAGAAGGCCCCAAGAGGCAAAAATCATATCATAGATTTTCTCTTGTTTTTTTGGTGAATTTTGGGGTTCTCCTCTTTTCGG
The DNA here is from genome assembly GCA_963575745.1 of Prorocentrum cordatum. NCBI lineage: Eukaryota > Dinophyceae > Prorocentrales > Prorocentraceae > Prorocentrum > Prorocentrum cordatum. The sequence continues at coordinate 117,955 of CAUYUJ010003614.1, forward strand.
CTTCCCGACGCTCCAAGACGGCGGTCTGGCGTCCGAAGCCGCCTGGGAAGCTCCAAAATCGCTCCACAACCATCCGAAAGGGCTTCCAGGCAGTCCAGGAGAGCCCCAAAACGGCACAACACGGGTCCAAGATGGCCCTCAGAGAGCCCCATGGCGGCCCAAGATGGCCCCAAGACGCTCTCCGAAGCATTCCAAATCGTGACCCAGTCGTTCAGGGAGACTGCGGTTGGAGGCAGGGTGGCCCGAGGAAGCCCCCAGAATACGCACAGGAGGTCTCCAAAGGCCTTAAGAAAACCTGAACAAACTTTTGTGAGGCCCCCAGAGGCTTTCCAAGGAGGAGCCTCCGCAAAAAAGAGCTGCGGAGGATAGGGAGAATGCGCAGTGTATGGCGAAAATGAAGAAAAAGAAGCATGGAGGAAGAATAACGAATAACATGATTATAGCGGCGATGCCGGAAAGGAATTATCGCTAAATTGTCGGCTTGACCGTCCTGCTATTCCGCCTGCACGCCAAACTTCAAGGACCAAGGTGCATGACACGAAGCGCCACTGCAGTCTTGTAACATATATATATATATATATATATATATAAACAACTAAATAAATAAATAAATAAATAAATAAATAAATAAATAAATACCGCCCCCCTGGCCCCGGGCCCCACCTGGATCCCCGGAACATCTCAGGGACGCTCCCGGTACCGCTCCCCCGGCCTTTCCGGGGAGCCTCTCGACAGCGCCCAGGGAGGGCCCAAGACGCCTCCCAGGAGCCCTCAGAATGCGACAGGATGGTCCAAGACGCTCCCAAGCAGCCCAAGTCGGCCTCCGAGAGACCCCCAGAGAGGTCCGAGAGGCGTCCCGGGTCGGCCCGAAGAGGCCAAAATCGTCGATGTTCATTGTTTTTGTTCCATGTTTTTGGCTTCTCGCGTTTTCGAGCTTCCAATGGTCCAAGAGCGCCGAAGAGCCGCCCCAAGACCGCCCACCGAAGAGACCCTCAGGACGGCCCTAAGACGGGCCAAGAAGGCTCCAAGACTGCCGAAGAGGCGCCCAGGACAGCCCCAGACCACCCCAGAACAGGCCCAAGATGGGCCCAAGAGCGGGAGCAGGATGCTTCCAGAGACCTCCGAGAGGCTTCCGGGACCCCCCAGAGGCCCCTAACACATGAGGCCCCAAAAAGACCCTGACGAGGCTCCAAGAACAGCCCAAGAGAGCTGCGAGAGCCGTCCCGAGAGAGCCCAAAGAAGGTGAAACTGTTGATTCCCAATGGTTGTCTAATGTTTTGCGCCTTCTCACGTTTTCCCGCTTCCAACCCTCGAAGGTCGAGGATTTTGAGAGAACAAACAAGAATTCCCAGAATTTTATTTTTGTACAAAATGGACAGCCCAAGACGACCCCAAGGAGCCCCCAGAACATAAAGAACGCCCCAACACGCTCCCGCGCAGCCCGAGACACTCTTCCGACGGCTCTCCAGGCCTCCAGGAGGCCTCCAGAACCCCCAAGGGGTTCGGAAGATCCCACACCCCTGAGGGGGCCGGCTAACAAAACCCGCGAGGCACAAACAAAAAACAGCGCCGAACAGCGCCGAGGAACTGGAAAAACATGGAAATCCCACAATTCCTTTTTTTCAACTTTGGGCACCTGTCTACTCTTGCACAACAGACCACAAATCAGACCCCCCTCACCTCCCCAAGGAAGTCTTTGAGGGTCCCAAATCGTTGAATACCTCAGATGAAATTAATGATTTCTGCGTTTCCGCACTTCCCCTTCTATACGATTCCGAGGCTAGCGCAGGGCCTCCAAGGGAGTCCCTGGACGCAAGAAGCGACACAAATGTTGTTACATGAGTCAGCCGATCAAGCCTATCTAGAACTTGAGCGCACGAAGCGCGCGATGGTTCTAGTGTCTGGGTAGATGTATGTATATATGTATATATGTATATTTGTATGTATGCGTGCATGCATGCATGCATGCATGCATGCATGCCTATAGGTATGTATGTGTGTATGTATGTATGTATGTATGTATGTGTGCACGTACGTACGTACGTACGTACGTACGTATGTATGTATGTATGTATGTATGTATGGATGTATGTGTGTGTATGTATATATATATATATGTGTAGATGTGTATGTATGTGCGTACGTATGTATATATGTACGTATGTACGTATGAACGTATGTAGGTATACATGTTTTCATGTCTGTCTGTCTGTCTGTCTGCCTGTCTGCCTGTCTGTCTGTCTGTATGTATGTATGTACGTATGTATGTATGGATGCACGTGTGTATGTATGTATGTATGTATGTATGCATGCATGCATGCATGCATGCATGCATGTATGTATGTGCGTACGTACGCATGTACGTACGCATGCGTGTATGCATGTGTGTATGTATTTAAGTATGTATGTATGCATGCACGTGTGTATGTGTATATAGATATGTATAGGTTCATGCACACATATATATATATATATACATATATATATATACATGTACGTGTATATATATAGATATGCGTATCTACATCCTGCCTTGGCCGGGGAGGCATCATTGCGCACGCGCCGTTCCTGGGCCCAGGGTGGGCCAGGCCCGGGGCCGAGAATGTCGTTCCGATCTCGACGCCCGAAGAGCGGGGAGTGCGGGGGGCGGAGGCCCTTTTCGGGGAGGGGGCGGCCGAACGGCCCGAACGCAGACGCGCGGCCCCGCCGCCGCGGGGGGTCTCCGCGCCAGGCCTGGCAGGAGACATTCTTCGGGTGTTGCTAGGAGTACCCCTGGCCCAAGGTGCCCCCAGGATTCTCGGGGTGGTCCAAACGGCCTCCAGAGCACCCCTCACGAGGCCCAGAGGGCCCCAGGGGCCCCAAAATGGAGCGAACAGCTGGGGGCACCTTGGGCGAGGGGCACTTCTAGCAACACCCAAATTCTAGGGGTGGCAGGTGCTCCCGTGCTCTATTGACAGGGAGGCGCTCGCGAGCGCGCCGCCCGCTCGGAGATTAGGGCTGCCGCGGGGGCTGACACTGCACGTGCGGTGCCACTGTAGGCCACACGCAAGAGCGCCCCGGGGCAAGAGCGACCGTTGGTGCGCGGCGTTCCGATCTTTGCACGCGGTGCGACAGCAACGGCTTGCGTGCTTTGGCTTGCTCCACCTCCCCCCCTCGATGCCCAAAATCCGCGCACCAAATGTCCCTCTGGCCAAGGGTCACTCCCGCGTGTAGCAGCCGGCACTCTTCGAGGGCCCGTGTGGCCAGGGAAAGTGACACCCCCGTTCAGGTCGGGGGGCGTCGCGAACCCTTGCCCCCCCTTTCGGACGCCCCCGATCAGGACCCAGCTCACCAGCGGGCGTTGACCTCCAGGCGCGGTGCCCCTCTCCGAGGCTCGAATTCCTGGCCCCATCGGGTCTCCGAGCCGACTCGGCTGCCGAACGGCCCTGGGACCGAGCAGGCACGGCTGCCAGGCAAAACGGGTCCAAGCCCCCGCCGCCCTGCTGGAGTGGAGCATGTTCGGCTGCCCACTCGGCGGCCGAGTGGGCTCAGACGCCGAGCGGGCTCAGAGGGGAACCCTGGTTCGCTCGCTTCGTCAGCGTGCCGCTCAGCAGCCAGCCAGTGGCACAGGCGCTGTGAGCCTGCACGCGCAACGTCAGCCTAGGCGAGCGGACGCGAACCGCCAGCGCGACGGCATCTGCTGGCTGCTGAAGACAAAGCAGTGCGAGACACGAAACCGCACTAAACCAGTGCCGTAATCCCGAGTCAATTGTGCTCGCATACGAAGTATGCAGATCCGCCACCGTGCCGCAAGACACTGAGTGGGGCGTACGGGCAGACCTTCGAGCTCTCATTATTCAGAATCGTAACAACTCAAAATCTTAGACCCCCAACTCGCGGAATCCGTGAGCGCTCCTGGACGCTTCTGGACGCCCCCAGAGCTCGTCGCACGATTTCACCAGGACGCATCGGCAGAGCGGGTCGGATGTATTAAAGCTTGCAGTACGCCCTAAGACTGGAAAATTGGGCCGTCCTGGGGCTCTCTTGGGGGCTTCATGGGACAACGTGGAGACCATGGGACCCAACCGCCCAAGAGAGGCTCAAACCGTTGGAAGGTCTGAGGTGCTTGTAGTTACGATTCTCTAAATAAGGCTTGCCTAGAGGGCGCTCACGGTCAATGCAATCCTCCCAAAACACAAGTGCCTTGGGGTGGGGTCTTTCTTGGCAGCCTCCTGTGGCCATCCTGAGCGTGCCCGCTCGCTTGCAGCGCACATCCTGCACAGCGCTGGCGCTAAGAAACTCACTGTAATCCAACACTGTCGCGTTACCTGCGATATTGCCTGGCAGCTTGCCAGGAGGCTCGCTCCAAGCGTGCCCGAGCGAGTCTGGCGTACACAATGCGGTCAGCGCTGTTGCCAAGGAGCTTGCCAGGAAGCTCACTTCAAGTGGCCTCTCGCCCTCGGCAGCGTTCGTGTTGCCAGCGTTGTTGAGAGTACTAACGCCAGAAAGCTTACTCCGAGCGTGCCCGCTCGCTTGCGGCCCACATCGGGTTGCCGGCGCTGTTGCAAGGGATTTTTGACAGGACACGCACTCCGAGCGTGCCCGCTCGCTTACGGCGTACACCACATTGCCAGCGTTGTTTCCCAGCAGGCTTGTCCAGAGAGTGCCTGCGGTCTACTTCTCAACACATCCCGCAGCACTGAGTGCCCTGTGGCGGTGCCCACTCGAACGGCGAACGGTAGCTCACCTGTCCCTTCTCACCATTGCCTGCTGCGATGGTATCACTCTACCGCTGCCGGTTCTGTGCTCGGGGGCATGGAAGCTGGCCAAGCTTCCGTGCCCGCCTTAGACGCGCCTTCAAATATCTTCCCGCTGACCAGGTACCATTTCGCCTTCACAAGGACACTGGCGAGTACATATTCACCCTCTACATCCTAATTTCTAGTTGGTAGCGGAGCAGATTCACCCCTGCTCCCACCATGGCCGCCATGCCTCGCCTCGCGTCGACCGCAATTGCCCTGGGTTCTAGACATGATCGTAGTTTTTCGTGGTGGCTCCCCCGACAGGTATAACGCACCACAACTGCGAGCAATAGAAAAGTACTTCGGGTGTTACGTTGCACTTAGCTCCCTCGAATGAGCCTGTTATCAACACGCCACACTTCGCATATCGCCTCCTCCTCCTCCTCTCCTCCTCGGGACCGCCATCTTGTCAGAAAGCTCCGCACTTCAGAACAACTGGGCTAAGCTGTCGCGAAAAATCTGCCAGCGGCGGCCCACGTGGCCAAACGCGCGCCACCCGGGGGCAGCATCGCGGCAAAGGCTGAAAAATCGCAAGCGGCACAGAGTAGACCCTTACGTCGACTCGTTGCCGGAGAGTCGGGGTGGGCGAAGGTAGCCCAGCCCCCATGCGTATAAACATGTGAATTACAGGCAAAGGCACAGACCATAGATCTAGACACAGACGTAAAAAACATCGATGTAATCATTGACATGGACATCCGCCAAGGTTGAATATTGACATAGACATGACCTCTCGGAGGTCCGCGCACGTGTATCTTATCTGTACTGGACCCCCCCTCCCTGGCGCGCGGAGCGGAGCGCGCCAGGGGCGGCCCAGGATCCTGGAGGCGGGGGGTCCAGCGCCACGACCTCCGCAAGGCCATGCTCCTGCTGATTCTTTTTCTCGACAGGGGCCCCGGGAGGCACAAAGAAGTAGACACACTTGTTGGCGTCGCGGCCCCGCGCGCGGCATCGGGGCGTAGCAAGCCGAGGCCAAAGCGGGAGAGCCCGAATCGAAAATCAAAGTCTTTCCTTTCACGACGTTTTCCAGAGGCTCCAAGACGCCCCCAGGAGACCCCAACGGGCTCCCAAAAAGCCCGCAAGAGAATCCAGAACAACCCCAAGAGGCCCGAAACAAGGCCCAAGAGGCCGCAAAACGAGCGGGCCGAAAACCACTCTCTCTCTCTCTATCCCTCTCTCCTTCTATATGTATTTTTATACTTTTGGATCCGGCGTGTGAGTATAAAAGAGCCTGCGCTGCAGCTTCAGCTCTGCTGGGGGGGAGCTCCAGCTTACTCCCAGACGGTCCCCTCGCCCAGGAGATTCCCAACACGGGCCAACAAAAAACAAGAGACCGCCGCCCCGACGGTCCAAGAGGGCCTCGAGTCGCCGAAAAATCGCTCCAAGACGCCCAAGATGTCCCCAAGACAGCTCCAGCAGCCTCCACGACGCCCCAAGAAGCCCTCAAGAGGCCTCCAAAGAGGGCCTAAAGAGGCAAATGTTGTCCCGTTTCCTTGACTTGGAAAACTAATACTTTCAGCGTGTTCGCCTCTTGAACCTTCACAGTTTCCAAGACGGCCCAAGAGGGCCCCCAAACAGCCACAGAAAGGCACAAGACGGCCCAAGGCGGCCCAAGACAGCCCCAAGAGGGCCCAAGAGGCGTCCAAGAAGGCTCCAAGACAGCCGAAGAAGAGTTCACGACGGCCCAAGAGGCCCCCAGGAAGCCTCCAGAGACCCCCAAGAGGCCTCAAGATGGCCTCCAGGCCCCCAATAGGATCCCGAAAGACTCCCAAGAAACTCAAGAACTGCCTCCAAGACGCCCCACAAGAGGCCTCCAGATGCCTCCAAGACGCCCCCCTAAAAAGGCAAACGACTGCCTCCAAAATCGTCTAAAACGCTCACGTTTGAACAACCATGTGGCAAAACAATTGGATTTTCAATCTCCACTTATTCCGACGTCTTGGGGGTCCTCCAAGAGCGTCCCCAAAATATTGCGTGCAACAGCTATTTCAGCATTTCATGGTTTTCATGGTGACTCACGCGAGAGCGTCATTTTCGAAGATCCAAAGGTTTCGCAACCGATTTCCACATGTTCATCTACTGAGGATGTCTCGAACGAGGGCTGTATCTTCAGCATACACGGTCATCCATTCCGATCAGCATCGGGAGCGCGTCGGATCGGCGGCACTGGCCGGAGGCCACTACAATAAGTAGACACACTTGTTGGCGTCGCGGCCCCGCGCGCGGCATCGGGGCGTAGCAAACCGAGCGAAAGCAGCGTGACGAATGCGTCAAAATCAATGAGTACACGCACGCACTACCATGCGTTGCTATCTTTCCCTGGGGACCGGCGATCTGTTGTGTCTGTGCCTGTCCTTCCCTCGGGCCTCCGTCATTCCCAGCCTTCTGTTGCTCCCATCGTACTTGAGGGCCACATCCCGGAAACAATTACGAGCACACACAGAAAAGTAGCGACACAGTGTCGAGCGAGTCTCGCCACCGAGGGCCCGCCACGTGAAAACCCTCCAGTTTCTTCAATTTCTTGGTTGATGGGCCTGCTTTCCACCACCGCCACTATGAGTTGGACGGGGGAAGGAGGAGGACGACGACGAGGACGGAAAGGAGGAGGAGAAGGAGGAGGAGACAAGACAAGACAAGACATCGCAGTGGAGCTTCAGGTCGATAACTTCGAGGAATCGATAAGCTCTGCGCGCTGCTTTAGCAGCTTGACCTCGGTCGCAACGCAGGTGGCCTGTCGGGCACCACCGGCGCGGCCCCAAACCAGGCGGCCCCACGACGAGGCGCGCAGCCCAGGGGGTGCCCAGCATAGGGGACCGACTACAAAAACTAGACTCTCTTGCAGTTGCTTGCCTCGTTGCGAGGACGAGGAGGAGGAGGAACGGCACGGGAGGCGGAGGAGGAGAGGAGAGGAGAGTCTACCTGGCCCCTCAGCCTCCTCAGGCCGCCAACGCTGATGACCCAGTCGAGGTCGTCAGTCCTGCCGACGACGCCTATGTCCTCCCACGCTTGCAGTGCGCTGTCCATGATATCCAGGGTCCAGTCCTCCAGGTCGGCGTACGGCGTCTCCGTCCCCTCCCGTGCCATGGAGACCAGCTTATCATATATCATGTCGACGAACTGAAGTTTTTCCAGCATGGTGGGGTTGACGACGCCCTCCAGCTCCCACTGCGTACCCTCGAACTCATCCTTCTCAGACCGCTGGTTCATGTCGAGACCGTCGGCCAAGCCCTCTGCGGGCACGCGTGGAGCGGGCTTGGCTGCCCCCGTTGATGGTGTCGTCCACGTCAGTGGGATGGCACGGACCAGCCCCGCCCCCGCCCTGACCCACAAGAAGTCATCGCAGCCCCCCGTCGCGGTGACACTGCGAGGGCCAGCACATCGATCAGGAACCGAGCAGCGACCAGGTCCAGCAGCAGAATCAGCGCCACGTACTGGGCCAGCGCCACGAACATGTGCACGAACAGCGCCTCCAAGATCCGAGCAACGAGCAAGAACAGCGCCAGTATCGGGTACGGCGTCACCGTCAGGGATGGCGTCACCAGGCCTCCTCTCGTTCGGGATGGTAATCTGGTTGGGCTCGACCCCGTACTTGTCCTGTGCGGACTCGTGCAGGAGGCCGTTCACGTCGATGTTGATGCCCTCCAGCTCCTTCTGCGCGCCCCCGAACGCATCCTTCTCGGACAGCTGGTTCGCGTCGAGCCCATTGTGGGTAGCCTTCGCTGCCTCCTCAATCATCTCCTGCTCCTCGTCCTCGGACTCCTGCCACTTGGTGCCGCCAACGTCCTCGAACGAGCCCTCGTTCTCCTCCACGCTCTCCTCAACGTTCTCCAACATGCCGTAGTGCATTGTGCGCGCCATGTGCAGCCGTAGCCTCCGATCCGCGCGGCGACGCGCATCGGAACGGCCCGGAGAGGGGTGCCACAGCCCAGGCGGGGCGGGCACACGCATCGTGCGGTCGCGCGCGAGAGTCAAGAGAATGCCATTCTGCCGAACTGCAGTCGGCGCCATCTGCTGGCGACTGGCGGACGCCGAGGCCATCGCAAACGCAACGGGCTGTGCGGCGCTGGTGTGTTGAGAGCCCCCCGCTCATCGTGGCAAACGCTCGAGCGAAGAGGGGCTAGATGGAGGAGGAGGAGGAGGAAGAGGAGGAGGAGGAGGAGGAGGAGGAGGAGGAGGACCCCCTCCCCCTCCAACTTATGGTGGTGGTGGTGGTGCAAAACAGGCCCATCATTCGTGCTCGAAGCTCTTTCTGGCGATCAAGGCTAACGTAGGTTGGAACACCCTGATCCCGGACCTTCCCTTATGTCGGGCGTGTCCCCCCTCAAAGTAGTCCCCAGACTATTTTTGGAGTATTTTGGATTATTTGTTGGGTATCTTTAAGTCGAAAATCCCCCTGTAGGGGGACACGCCCGACTTAGACCTTCCCTGGGCCCACTGGCGCACGAAGGGTGCGCGTCGTCGGAGCCCGGAGGGCGGCGGGGCACCTGGGCGGGCCCGAGGCCGGCGAGCGCTCGGGACAGCTGCGATATGGGCCCCTTCGCCCGCCTCCGTGGCCTCCTCCTCAGGAGGAGGAGGAGGAGGAGGAGGAGGAGGAGGAGGAGGAAGAGGAGAAAAAGGAGGAGGCGGAGAAGGAAGAAAAAGACCTCCTCCTTGGCCCCATCCTCCTCTCCAGTCTCCTTCAGCTCCCTCTCGCTCCTTCTCGTCAGCGCCGTCCTCCTCCTGCGCATCCCCCTGCTCCTCATCCTTCTCATGCTCATCCTGGTCCTGCTGGCGGGGAGAGGAGCTGAGGGAGGAGAAGGAGGAGGAGCAGCAGAACCAGTGCACAGGAAATCGAAGGGGGGGATTGGTAATTTGGAGCAGCAGCAACAGAGGAGCTGCCCAATGCCGCGCGCTCGTGACTCGCGGTGCAAGAGATGCCGGTCTCGCAAACGGGTAAGGAGGCCAGGCCACCTGCCCTCCTCCAGGAGCTGGAGGAGCAGCGCCAGGAGCAGCAGGACGGGGGGGGAGTTGGAGGCTGGGAAATGGGCACCAACACCAGTTGCCTCCACCAGGGGAAGATGAGGCTAAATGGTGATGTTGGTGGTGATATTTTTGAGCCACCGAGGAACCCCGAAGATTACCCACCAGCACCGAGATTGGGATCATCTTCTCTCGGTGGAGGCACACCGCCAATATTGGTGTCGGTGCTAATCTCTACGCCTCCGAGAAAGGGCCCTCGCCAACTTTCTCATATTTCCTACTGCCTTCCCTGTCTCGACCCGCTCCACGCTTCACGTCACTCAAGCCCCCATCAGGACAGAATCGCTACTGAAAGAGATGTTCTGGGAGACCTTCGCCATGAGGACCGCTGACTTGGCCCATTCTCCTGCCTGACCCAGGGGGGGGGCAGCGGGCGCGGCGAGAGGCTGGAAGTGGACATTCTGGAAGACGAGGAGAGGAAGACGAGAACCCGTGGAGCCTGGGTAGAATTGAGACAAGACGTGAGAGGGGCGGCGCGAGTAGCGAGCGCAAGACTCCCAGGGGCACACTTGTGTCACTTCTGTCCAGAGCCTCGCGTGCATTCCTCCTGCTGTACTGGCTCATCCCGTGCTGGAGGCCTCACAGCTCGGGCAAGAGCCAATTGTGTCGGAGGATAGCGCCGCACCTGCGATGCACTCCGGCCCCATCTGGGAGGACTGGACATGCGCAATCCTCGATATCCTTGGAGAGGTAGTTTGTTGACCACCACGTTCGTTCCGCACTGCCAGGGCAAGGCAAGCCCCAGAGCAGAGCTGGCCAGCAGGAGGGCGTCCAGCTGTAAACTGCTTGCTTGGACAGCACAGGTGGTGAATTCAAGCGACACTGGACGAACAAGCCCATCCCTTATGTAGAATATTTGGAAATCCTCGTCTGTCCAATCGCGCCAACAATCCGCGTCGCATCTATGTAGGATCCATGCCGAATGCGTCGAGTCCGTGTCGAAACCGTGTCGAAACCGTGTCGAACACACGTCGAATCTGCGTAGAACCCACCTCGGAGTAAAGAAGATACTAACATCTGCAGGACAGAAACAGCCCCTGAAGAGGCAAAGCAACATCCCGCCACCCCCACCGAGGCAACATTGGCCCCGCCGGCCGACGACTCCCCCATAGGGTGGGGGGTGGGTGCCGTCTCGTCTCGGAGACCCGCGCAGGTTTCTCGGGTCGGCGCTGAACTCCCCCCTTCCTGGCGCGCGGAACGCACCAGGGACGGTGCCAGAGGCGCTGCCAGGGCGTCCAGCGCCGATCCAGGAAGTCCGCGTGGACCTTCGGAAGATGCCGTTTATGGATCTGTTTCTCCAACTGCGGTGATGGGCCCGACCTCGTGCTGAAGCAGTACCAGCCCGCCCCGAACACAGCCCGCGCGCGCAGGAACTTCAGCTGGAGGCGCCAGCGCGGAGACCCATCGCTCCGATGCTGCAGCTACCGGCACTTCTCATCAAGACCAAGCGTTCATCACAACACGCTCAGCTCACCAAAGAGCACACATGAAAAATCCCACCAGCCCTTTAGGGCGTGCGTGGTTTAGGGCGTTTCCTCTTCCAGCCCACCTTCTGTCCCTTCGGGGAGGGGTTTAGATCACTGCTCTCTATTAGTAAATACTCCCTCCCCCAGGCGACCGGCAGCCAACCAGGACCAATGAGGACCTTCCTCTACCATCCCTTTCAAACAAAAACAATGTGACATCCACTTTGAGGCAAAATAGTAGGTCATAATCGGGTGGGGCGCGAGCGCGTCGTATGGTTTGTTGACAGGGACGGCGGGGGTGCCCGCGTGTTGCCTGCCGTGCGCAGGGCCAGCCCCCCTGTCAAGCAACAAAACAACATTCTCTTCGAGGCAAGATCTGGATCGTGCGCGGGCACCCTGCCATCTCTGTACATTGGTTTTTGACTGGGACGGCGGGGGGGCTGGCATATTGATATTGCCTGCTGTGTGCAGGCCCACCAGGCACTATGATGGCCACCCCGCCGCGATTGCGAACCGGTTTTCGACGAGGGTGGTCGGGGCCGACACGTTTCCCAACGTGTGCTGCTGCGTGCGCTGGCGCACCTGTCACACTCTGCGCGCACCCCGAATGTGGCGCGCACGGCGCACGTGGATCACGTGGCGCATCTGGCGCGCCAGGCGTGCCTGGCACGGTTGAGCCACAGGGGTGCCTGGCGCACCTGGTGCGCGTGGCTCGCCTGGCATGCGCGGCGCAGCTCGCCCCAGCGTTGCGGAGATGGGTCCTGTTGTGTGTTTCCCATTACTGCCCATCCAAAGATGACCGCTGACCATGCTGCGGCCTGGGTGCTACTCATGTGTTGGGAAAGCGGGTCGGAGTGAGCGAGACGGCTTGCGGGCGGGGAGGTTGTCTTGACCCCATCCACGTACCCCCTCCCCCGTGGCTCGTTCGAGCGGCCAGAACGGCCTCGGCGAGGAAGCCAACATCGTTAAATCGCTCTAACACCCCCTGGATTAAAAAGTGGTGATCGGCACTATGCGAAGGACAAACCCCTGGGTCTTCGCCAATCGATAAAACCTCAAGCTTCGACCTTCGATCGATCCCAAGATGACTCCCAGACAGACCCGTCACCCGAAAGGAGGAACGGCGCCACAAGGGTGGACGAGACGCGTGGTCGTTACGACAGCCCAAACGAAATCGCCACTCTCTGGCGGCGTGAAAAGCGGCCAGAAAATACTTTGTGAGGAATTCTCAGGCGACATCGCCACTCTCGAGCGGCATGAAGATCGATATGATTTGTTTCCGAGGAAGTCCCACGCGAAATCGCATTTTTCAGATGTCATGGCAATTTATCAGATCGCCCTGGAAGGCGATCTTAAATTTTGTGTTGAGGATGTCTCGGGCGGAATCGCACTTTCAGACGCTGACCTCATGTGGCCGTTATAATATTAAAAGGGGTGAGAGATGCACGTGAAATTACCAAATCGGCCTCAACTCCAACATTGTCCATGGGCCCCGCGGCCTAACGGGAGGCCAACCGTATCTTTCTCGATTTCCACGGTCTTCACTTTTTAATCCAGCGGGTTATAAGTTTTAGCAACATGTTGGCCTCCTGGGGGGGAGGGAAAGGGGGCGTAATTGGAACTTCCCGCTTCTTTGATCGATCACCTCCAAGATGGCTCCAAGATGGCCACCGAGGCTCCCAAGGGTGCCCCAAGACGGCCCCAAGAGGTGCCCAGGAGGCCCCAAGAGGCGCCCAAGATGTCCACCCCAAGGGGCCCCAAGAGGTCCCTCGAAGGCATCCAAAGACGCCCCCCAAGAGGCCTCGGCGAGAAGGTCACAATCACTGATGGTACGAAAAAGTGTTGGCTACATGTAGGCCGCCAGGGGGGAGCCTAGAGCCCCCCTCATTTGATCGATCTCTTCCAACAGGGCCCCAAGATGGCCCCCGAGGCCCCTAAGAGTGCCCAAAGAGGACCCCTAGAGGTGCCCAGGAGGCCCCACGAGTCCCCCACGATGCCCCCAAGATGGCCCCACGATGCCCCCAAGATGACCCCAGGAGGCTTGAAGTGGCTTCCCCCGGAGGCTCCAAAGACGCCTCAGAAGGTCCCCAGGACTGCCAAGAGACCCCCAAGGCGCCCAAAGATGACCCCAAGAAACTCTCGAAAGAAATCCGAAGAGACTCCGAGAGGCATCCCAGAGGCCTCTGGGATCATTCTGCTCGCCCTCCTCCTCCTCCTCCTCCTCCTCCTCCTCCTCCGCCTATTCCTCCTCTTCCGCATCAGCCTGCTACTCCTCTTCCTCTTCCCTCCTCCCCCTCCCCCATCCCTACTCCTCCTCCTGCTCCTCCTCCGATTACTCATCCATCCTCCCCCTCTTGGGGTACGACTTCTTAGCCAGCCCTTATTCCACTGCATTCTCCTCCACATCCCTGATCAGAGCAACTCGTCTGGGCATCGTTTCTGGATGGGCTGGTGGGGTTGCCCGAAGCGACAAGCATTTGGAGAACAAACGCCACACACAGACGCCCCAGCATGTCGTCGCATTGGATAGCTGCGGAGCGCTCTCAGTCGTGCACACAATAAACTACACATGTTGTCTTACAGCATTGCCCAGACACCGCGCTTCGTCGTACTCTTACCGCTTTACTATTGCACTTGCATGTGCTCTCATTGACGTCAACGACTACTCTCACGCTCAGGACAACTCAGCCTAGCGTGCCCGGCAGGGAGTTCGCGAAATGCGCCGCGGAAAGCTCAACCATTAAAACAACCACAAGTGTCGCCAAACGTTCCGCCACCAATGCCGCCAAAGTTCCCGCCAGGCCAATCATGAGCAGAGCGGTCAGTACACGACTTTGCGACGTTCTCGTGGCTGTCTGTGCATCAGACAACTACGGCAGTTGTTACTGATCTATTTGGCGCGCTTTTCTCCCCAGTAGTGTCACGCTGGAGAGTTCGAATCCGCCGACCCTGTTGGCATGTCTGTTATTTGTTTGAATCGTCCTCGTAGTCGTCGCCGCTCCTCCTCAAGTGCTCCAGCCAGAGGGAATCGAGCAGCGTCGTCATCGTGGAGGAGGAGGAGGAGGAGGAGGAGGAGGAGGAGGAGGAGGAGGAGGAAAGGAGGAGGAGGGGACGCCCCTTTCCCTTGATCCCTCCCCCGCCGAGGAGGGTGAGGGGGGGGTTCCCAGGGGGGGGCCCTGGGGTGTCCCAGGGGGGGCCCTGGGGGTTGTTACCCTCCCCCTCGGGGGAGGGCACCCCTCCCTGGGAGAAGCTTTCGGCTCCAGAACGTCAGCTACGTCATCGTCGTCGTCGTCGTCGTCGTCGTCGTCGTCGTCGTCGACGCCGTCGCCGTCGCCGTCGCCGTCGCCGTCGTCGACCCTTTCAAGGTCGGCGGCACCAGCCTTAGACCCAGTAGACCGCCCAGTGCGGCAGCCGATCCAGCAGCCGTTTCGCTGAGACATCCTCACACGTTATTCCGAAATCGTGCTCTGGCCTCAAGGCCGGCTACACTGCAACCACGAGCCTTTGCAAAAAAATACTAAGCCGCACGTGGCCGTGTTTGTCCCGGCTGCTGCTTTTTCGGGGGGGGAATCCTCAAGTATACCGCGGAACAGAAACTTTCACCAACCGACCTCCTCCTCCACCCGCCTTCTTCACCCTGCCTGCCGCCTCTTCACCCTGCCTGCCCAAGCACGACAGCGGCCGCTGTTGGGCAGGCGAGCTTGTGTCTCAGATGGGCAACGACAGCAGCGACGGCGACAGCGAATCCCTTTCCAGAATGAAGAAGAACTGCTGTCGGACTGTGTACACGTCGTTCATATATAATCGGATCGTGCTCGTTTTTAATGGTGCTCGTTTCTAATTGTTCCTGACCCCCGAGTGGCCAGGAAGAGGCCCCGGATAGCACAACTAGAAATAAGGGGATCCTGGCATCAAAAAAACAAAAGCACCTTCGAAGAATTAGAAATGGGCCATGTGTACACGTGTCTGCCCCTCTCCTCGTCCGCCTCTCCCTGCTCGCTTCCTCACAGACTCGGTCGGCTCTGGCAGGGCGGGGGGCCCGAGACGCGCCGCCTCCTCGGAATGCCGGCCCTGGCAGGGCAACGATCCCCAAGACAGGCCGATCTCTGGACGGGCGCCTGGAGTTTTACAGTCGGACTCGATTGGACAGGACACGCGAGAGGACACAAGACCCTTCCGAGGGCCACATTGCCACAGGAAGGTAGGGAGTATGGGTCGTGAGACACAGGGCACAAGGGTACCCTTGATTTGGCAGGGTCGACCTGCTAATCTGGGCCGACTGTAGCAAACAACCGCCTGCCCCCCAATGGGCCTGTCCGTGCGTCTGTTTCTCTGGACAGGGGTTCGAAACTTATCTGATACACCATTGCGCTCCCTCACGGAACCCTGGATTCTCCTAGTTTCCCCCCCCCCCCCCCCCTTTGCCCGTGCAGTAACCCACAGAAGTCTTTAGAAATCCCCTGGCCAGTAGATAGAACATAAACATCATTCGGGCGAATTTATTGACAACTAGAACCACGCGCGCTTCGCGCGCGCTTAGGTTCTGTCGAGTCACAGACCCAGGGGCTCTCTTGGGCCGCCTTTGGAGCCTCTTGGGGCGTCCTGGGTCTCTCGTGGGGGCTTCTTGGAGCTCTCTTGGCGCCTCCTGGAGCCTCTTGGGGCCGAAAGCTCGGAATTCTACAGTGGCTTTCTCCCTCTGGAACCCTCTCGGGCACGCCTTGGGGCTCTCTTAGGCCATTTTGGAATCCAATTTTGCCGTCCTGGGCGCCTCGTGAACCGTCTTGGAACTCTCTTGGGGGCCACCTAGGCCATCTTGGGAGCCTCTTCGGACGTGTTGGACGCGGCGAAAACCCCACAGGCGACCATGCGAAAAGTATACGTTTTCCCATGGGAATGGAACAATTTTTGCTTCTTGGACCTCTCTTGGGGTGCCTCTCGGAACGTCTTGGGCTGATTTTGGAAGCCTTTTGGCGCCTCTGGGCGGCGTTTTGGCGCCTCCTGGGATATTTTGGGCCGGAAGCTCGGAATTCGAGAGTGGCTTTCTCCTTCTGGGACCCCTCTCGAAATCGTCTTGGGGTTCTCTTGGGCCGTCTTGGGGCCGTCCTGAGCCACTCGCGCGCAGCCTTGGAGCGCTCCCGGAGGCCTCCTAGGCCGTCTTGGAGGCCTCTTGGGCCGTCTTGGACGCGGTGAAAGCCCAAGATGCGAACATGCGAAAAATATACGTTTTCCCATAGGAATGACACGATTTTTGTTTCTTGGACCTCTCTTGGGGTGCCTCTCGGAACGTCTTGGGGTGCTTTTGGGAGCCTTTTGGCGCCTCTTGGCGGCATTTTGGCGCCTCCTGGAGCCTCTTGGGCCGGAAGCTCGGAATTCGAGGTTGGCTTTCTCCGTCTGGGACCCCTCTCGAACTCGTCTTGGGGCTCTCTTCGGCCGTCTTGGGGCCGTCCTGGGCCACTCGTGCGCAGCCTTGGAGCGCTCCCGGAGGCCTCGTAGACCGTCTTGGGCGCCTCTTGGGCCGTCTTGGACGCGGTGAAAGCCCAAGAGGCGAACATGCGAAAAATATACGTTTTCCCATAGGAATGGCACGATTTTTGCTTCTTGGGCCTCTCTTGGGCTGCCTCTCGGAGCGTCTTGGAGGCTTCTGGGACCTTCTTGGTGTCATGACAGGCGTCTTGGAAGGCATCTGGAGCCATCGGAGCGCGTTCCGAAGCCGCCTGCGAACGATCTTGGACGGCGTCTGGCGGTCTGACGAGCCTCCGGGCCCCCCGGGGCCCACATTTGTGGTCGAGGTCCCGGCCCCAGGCCCCCGGACCCGGTGCGCCGTTATATGTATACTCGGAAAAACGACCCCGCCAGACAATAGCGGAAAATAATTATAGTTCGGGCGGTCCGACGACGAAGACGAAGACGAAGACGATAACGAGTACGTGTGCGATTGCGACTACGACAGCGCTGCGACGACGAAGACGAAGACGCATGTGCGCGGCGCTAAGGCGAGAGCTGCACTTTGAGGAGGAGAGGTTTCGGGAGCGGACGAGTTTCGGGACGAGTTTATTCACCGCCGAGAGCTCCAGGGGGGGGGGGGAGAGCAGAACTAAAGACTTCCTCAGGTTATTCTGGAGATTGCGCGTGCTATGGTGCGAAGCTTCTTTCTCGCCCGCGGACCAACGGGCGTCTGGCTTTTTGACTCTGGGCAACCGGACACTGCGATTCATCCGAAGACTGCGTAAACAGAGACTTGCAAAGGTCGTTGCGGGATTCTTGGGTCGGCGCTGGGCCCCCCTGCTCGGCACGGCGGGTCCAGAGCAGGTCCAAGAAATCCGCGCCGGCCTCCAACAATTCTTCTTTCTGTTGCTGCTTTCCGATTCGAAGGAGCCTGTTCCGGGTATGGGCCTGTTTGGCGCGCTGCATGCGCGGTCCCGGAACACGCTGCAGCCGATGATCCAGGTCAACTTCCCTGTGCCAGAAATCTGCTGCACCGAGAACACACTCGGCAGAACTGGGGAGAAGGTGCCATCTGGGAAAAACGTGTACGCAAACAGGAGGGGCGAAGAGGTGGTGATCGTGACTGCGCCCTGCCCTGACCACCTGGGGTTCTGATGTCCCTCACCCGACCTACACGTCGTTCATTTCTAATCGTGCTCATTTCAAATTGTGCTCGTTTCTACTTGATCCTGGCCCCCTAGTGGCCAGGAAGAGGCCCAGGATAGAACAATTAGAAATGAAAGGATATTGGCCCCCCAAAGAATCAAAGAACTTTCGAATACTTAGAAATGAACAATGTGTAGTCCTCCCTTTTCGCCTGCACGTGGGAGCGGCCCCACGCAAGAGTAGCCTTTGCTGGGCGGCTCTGCGGGCGCGTGGGGGCAGGGACCAACCAACGCCTGCAAGCCGAGGCCATCGCACGGCGCTCAGCAATGGGTGGGCCCTGGCAGGCACGCACCGCAAGTCACTCCGCGGAAGGGCCACTCTGAAGTGCAGTCGATCGAGAGGAGGGAAAAAGCTGCATGAGCATAGACGTTCGGAGCTCCGCGCGGATTCTCGGATTGACGCAGGGACTCTCCGGCGGTTGGCCCCCCTCCCTGGCGCGCGGAGCGCGCCAGTGGCGGCGCGAGAGGCGCCGCCAGGGGGGCCCAGCGCCGATCCGAGAACTCTGCGCGGAGCTCCGAAAGTCTTTGTTTATGCAGCTTCCTCCTCCTCGGCGACCTTCCTGGGCCGTGCGCCTGGTTCATCGCCCCGTGCGTGCGCTCCATCGCCTGCTCCTCGGAGGAGCACATGACCACACCGTTGATGATCGGGACGTCCTGCTCTGCACGGGGGCGCCGCAGCCGCGCGGCCACCCACGCGACGCCGGGTCCGCAGAGGAGCAAAGTCGCTTAAAAGTCCTCGCCATCCAAGACCCCTGCCCCTCCGCCTCCCCCCGCCATCTCCCCTTCCTCGCCCTCCTAACCATCCCAACTCCTCCAGAAATATTCAGAGAAACTGAGGGCATCCTCAAGATCCGCATCCAGATCAGGTAACGCCAATCATAGGGATGGGGATGTGTGCCAGGCTGGTGATTGCAAAGCTCACATCCCCTCGCGGGGTGGGCTACAGTCAACCCGTATAAGAAGGATGCGCGATAAGGATGCAAGGGCCCTGGAAGCCCATTTCGAAGGTTTTCGAGCGGAGCGCGGCCAACGAAAGTGGCCAGGGATGGACCGAGGAGGCGAGGCTGCGAGGGGGGCACCCTTGGGAAAGCTGCCCATCCTCCTTACTAGGCGGGTTGACTCTAATAGCGGATAACAAAACGCCGCGAGCTCCGACCTCCACCCACCCACCACGTGATCGCCGCCGGCACAGACATCGGTGCCGCAGACCCGCCCCCCACCCCCTTGTGCTCGACGGCGCGGCGGCCAGGCAACCGCGGAGGCCCCAACAAAGTACGATCGGGAAGGCGTGTCCTCCTGGCGCTCGCAGGTCCTCCCCCGCCTTCGGCAGCGAGCAAAGGGGGGAAATGAGAAGGAGAAGGCCTTCTCAGAAGGCGGCGGGACTTCTCAGAAACCCTCGCGCCTTCTGAGAAGTTTTCTGCGTCTTCGAGAAAGGCTTCGAAAACTTCTCAGAAGGCCGGGGGACTTCCGAGCCTTCTGGGAAGCCCCGCCCCCTCTCACTTCCCCCCGGGCTCGCCCCCGACTCCTCCCTCTCCTCCACCGGAGCCCCTCCCCGGGCACATCTCTCCCTCGCCATCTGCGGCCGACGCCCAGGATGGGGCTGCAGGCGGAGACAACGGCGGCTCCCCCTCCTGGCCCGGGGTCCGCCTAAGAAGGTCGGTCCCCCGACGCCCGAGAAGGGCCCATCCTGGCCCGTTTTCGTTCAAGGCGGACCCCGTCCTCGGCCTCAGACATCTCCATTTCTTCCATGTGCCGGACCCCCAAAACATCCCGATCCTGTCCAAGGGGAGGTCTTTATCAGATTCCCAATCGTGCTCATTTCTAATTGTGCTCGTTTCTAATGTTCCTGGCCCCCTAGTGGCCAGGAAGAGGCCCAGGATGGAACAATTAGAAATGAAAGGATCTTGGCCCCCCAAAACATCAAAGAACCTTTGAAGAATTAGGAATGAATAGTGTGTAATTGTAATAATTCTTTCACGGCCCCCGAGCCTGGCGAGGGCCCCCAGGAGGTCGAAAACGGGCTCCCGTCGTTCTTGTGCTCGCGACGCAAGCGCGTCCGGGGATCCAGCCGTGGCGACGCAGGAGCCTTCAGGAAAATCCGCCAGGGAGGGCCGCCGCTGTCCCGACTGGCTGCCACCTCGGAGCTGGGGGCGACGTGTGGTGGGCCTGCTGGGCGTTCAGGCGCGCGAGGCCCAGCGAGATCCCCTGGCACATCTTCGCGTGGGCGTCGCTCTCGCCACGGATGAGCACCTGCGCTCCATCGCGGCGCATGGGCTCGTCAGGTGAGAGCCGCACGCACATGCATATATACGTGGATCTATGTGTATATATATATATATGTGTGTATACGTACCTTCATTTACTCACATACATACAAGCATACACACATACATACATACATACATACATACATACATACATACATACATACATACATACATACAAACATACATACATACATACATGCATGCATGCATGCATGCATGCATGCATGCATGTATACATATATATATGTATGTAATGTGCATATATGTGTGCATGCATGCATACTCACATACATGCATACATACATACCTACATGCATGCATGCATGCATGCATACATACATGCATACATACATACACACATACATGTGCATGTACAAACACATGCATGTCTATATAATCATATACATATACATACACGTGCACACAAGCATGGACACACCAATGTGTATGCATGTATGTGTGTATGCTTGCATGCATGCATGTATGTATGTATGCATATATGTATGCATGTATGTATGCATGTATGCATGTATGCACGCATGCATGCATGTATGTATGTATGTATGTATGTATGTATGCATGTACGTATGTATGACTTACGTTTGTATGTATGCATGTATGTATGTATGTATGTGTATGTATGTATGTATGCCTGTGATTGTGTGTACGTATGTATGTATGTATGTATGTGTGTATGTATGTATGTATGTATGTATGCATGCATGCATGTATGTATGTATGTATGTATGTATGTATGTATGTATGTATGTATGCATGCATGCATGCATGCATGCATGCATGCATGCATGTATGTATGTATGTATGTATGTATGTGTGGATGGATGGATGGATGGATGGATGGATGGATGGATGCATGTATGCATGTATGTATGTATGTATGCATGTACGCATGTACGTGTGTATATTCCCTTGCGTATATATTTTACAGTCCGGGCGGAACACGAAAGGGGTCACCCCCGCCATAAAAAAAACGGACTCCCGGGATCTGGGGCTTTGGAACCCTCTGGACGGGCCTCGCAGGGCGTTTGGCCAAGCCTTCCCAGCACATCTAAGGCGATCAGGGGAGTCATCGGAGACGTCCCAGAGACCCCCAAAACAGCACAAGAGCGCTCCAAGAGTGACCGACGTGACCTCCAAATGGTCCAAGAGGCCTCCAGGACGATCCCAAAGAGGCCTCCAAGAGCACTCCCAAGAAGGCCCCAAGAGGCAAAAATCATTGATTTTCTGGCGGGTTTTGGTGAATTTGGGGGGTTCTTCTCTTTTCGGCTTCCCCACGCTCCAGGACGGCGGTCTTCTGGGCGTCCGAAGCCGCCTGGGAGGCTCCAAAATCGCCCCACAACCATCCGAAAAGGCTCCCTCCCGGCAGTCCAAGAGAGCCCCAAAACGGCACAACACGGGTCCAAGATGGCCCTCAGAGAGCCCCATGGCGGCCCAAGGTGGCCCCAAAACACCCTCCGAAGCATTCCAAATCGTGACCCGGTCGTTCAGGGAGACCGCGGTTGGAGGCAGGGTGCCCCGAGGAAGCCCCCAGAGGCCCCCAGAATACGCCCAGGAGGCCTGCAGAATGCCTTAAGAAAGCCCGAAACAACTTTTGTGAGGCCCCCAGAGGCTCTCCAAGGAGGAGCCTCCGCAAAAAAGAGCTGCGGAGGATGGGGAGAATGCGCAGGGTATGGCGAAAATGAAGAAAAAGAAACATGGAGGAAAGATAACTCATAACATTATTGTAGCGGCGATGCCGGAAAAGGCAACAAAGACTTATCGCTAAATTGTCGGCTTGATCTTCCTGCTATTCCGCTTGCACACCAAACTTCAAGGACCAAGGTGCATGGCGCGAAGCGCCAATGCAGTCTTGCGTCTTTATATATATATATATATATATATATATATATATATATATATATATGTACACAGATGTATGCGCACATGTTCTCTTTCATAATGTTTGATAATACGGACCCTGCGGACCCCCCCCTCCGAAACGGGACGCCCCGGATCCATGGCCCTGGGACGCGCCCGCAGGAGGCCCACCAAGCTTTTCAGAGCTCCTGGAAGTCCCTGCTGGTGCTGGGCCTGGGCAACGGACCCAAATCGGTCAGGAGGGCGGCCGAACGTTCCCCCGAGGGCTCCAAGAGGCCCCAGACACCCACCAGACGCCCGAAAACGACCCACAGAAGACCTCCAAGAGGCTTTCAAGTGCAAAAATATTGACCTTCCTGTTTCTATGATTTTGACAATGCCCTGCTCGCCCGTCTTCTGGGCGTCCGAAACCGCCCGGGAGGGGCGAAAATCGGCCCAAAACCATCCGAAAGGGCTTCCACGCAGCCCAAGAAGAGCTCCCAAACGGCACAACAGTGTTCCAAAATGACCAGAAGAGAACCCCGTGACGGTCAAAGATGGCCCCAAGACGTCCCCCGAAGCTTTCCAAATCGTGACCGGTCGTTGGGGGAGACCACGGTTGCAAGCAAGGCGGCCCGAGGAAGCCCCCGGAGCCCCCAGAAAGCGCCCAGGAGGCCTTCCGAAGGCCTTCAGGAAGTCTGAAACACTTCCGCGCGGCCCCAAGAAGCTCTCCCAGGGGGGGGGGCCTCCGCAAAAAGAGCAGCGGGGAAGAATTCGCAGGGTAGGGCGAGAATGAGAAAAAGGAAACGTGGAGGAAGGAAATATAATTAATGGCTTGAGTATAGCGGCGATGTCCGAAAAACGGCAACAATGAGTTCTCGAAGAATTATCGTTTTTCCCTTCCTGCCCTTCCGCCTGTTGGCCAAACTTCGACGGCCAAGGAGCATGGCGCGAAGCGCCAATGCAGTCTTTGTGTGTATATATACACACAAGACTGCAGGGGCGCTTCGCGCCATGCACCTTGGTCCTTGAAGTTTGGTATGCAGGCGGAAATGGCAGGCAGGCCAAACCGACAATTTAGCGATAACACCTTGCTGCCTTTTCTGGCATCGCCGTTATTAATGTTGTTCGTTATCTTTCCTCCATGCTTCTTTTTCTTCATTTTCGCCATACCCTGCGCATTCTCCCCATCCTCCGCAGCTCTTTTTTGCGGAGGCTCCTCCTTGGAGAGCCTCTGGGGGCCTCACCAAAGTTCTCAGGTTTTCTTAAAGCCTTCTGGAGGCCTCTTGGGTGTGTTCTGGGGGCCTCTGGGGGCTTCCTAAGACCAACCTGCATCTAACCACGGTCTCCCTGAACGCCCCAGTCACGATTTGGAATGCTTCGGCGGGCGTCTTGGGGCCATCTTGGGCCGCCATGGTGCTCTCCTAGGGCCATTTTGGACCCCTGTTGTGCCGTTTTGGGGCTCTCTTGGACTGCCTGGAAGCCCTTTCGGATGGTTGTGGGGCGATTTTGGAGCCTCCCAGGCTGCTTCGGACGCCTAGGAGACCGCCGTCTTGGAGCGTCGGGAAGCCGAAAAGAGAACCCCAAATGCACCAACAACCTACATAGAATCAATGTTTTTGTTCCCTCTTGGGGCCTTCTTGGGGGTGCTTTTGGTACGCTTTGGAGCGATCTTTCGGGGTATGACGGCTTCTTGGAGCGCTCTTGTGCTGTCTTGGGGGTCTCTGGGACGTCTCCGGTGACCCCCCTGATCGCCCTGGGTGTGCCGCGAAGGCTTGGCAAAACGCCCTGCGAGGCCCAGGGGGCCGCTTCGAGGCCCGTCGGGAGGGTCCCAAAGCTCCAGATCCCGGGGGTCCGGTTGTAGGGGAGGGGTGATGGGTTTTCCCCCCGCCCGGGCTTATAAAAATATGGGAAGAGGAGAATATATATATATATATATATATATATATATACATATATATATACACATATATATATATACATATATGTGTGTATACACAAAATTGTGTTGGCTCGCTTCGCTTCGCCACAATAGCTTGTCCCTCACCCTCGTCACGCTCGTCCTTGGTGCAGGCATGCGGATATGGTATCTCGCTCTGCTATGTGGAAGACGGGTTGTGATGTGCTCGTGGACTTCATGGTTTTAGGTGTGCAAATATGATGTGTTTGCGAGCTTGGCAGCCTTGGGAAGAGAGAGACGTTGTGGTTGCAGGGCGGATCACGGAGGGCAATTGTGTTGGTGGTGGTGCTCGTGCCCGTGCTGGCGTTCGTGTTGGAAACAGTGCCGGTGAGTGTGCTGGTGGCCGTGCTCCTGGTCATGGTGTTGGTTGTGGTGATGGCGCTGGTCGTGCTGGTGGTCGCGCTGGTGGTTGTGCTTGTGTTCGTGCTGGTGGTCGTGCGGGCGGTTGTTCTGGTGCTGATGCTGGTGGTGCTGGCGGTCGGGCTGGTGGTCGCGCTGCGGTCTGGTTAGTTTTCGTTGCTTCTGTCGTGCTGGTGGCCATGCTGGTGGCCGTGCTGGTGGTCGCGCTGGAGGTGGCGCCCGCGGTCGTGCTGGTGGTCGCGCTGGCGGTCGCGCTCGTAGCCGTGCCGGAACAGGGGCCCTGGTCGTGCTGATAGCTGAGGGGCCGTCGTGGGTGTGGTTTTCGCAAGGAATGAACATGCCCAGGGGCGCGGGCGCTGGGGATGAGAAGAAGTGCTCGAATGTGACAGCCCACCTGCAGCCGCTGCAGCAAAACGTGGGCGTTTCGGTCGGGAAAAAAGGAGAGGCCGCGCAATGCGGGCAACTTCGGCTCATGTCTCTGCCGGAGAACGGCACGTCTTCAAACGGCGGTTGACCCATGACGCTGCACTCACGACAAACGCTGTCTGCGGTCGCAGGCGGACGCTTCCATTGCAAGGAGAACCCGCAACGAACGCAACGCACTTCTGGTCGGCGCCGGCACATGCCGGATGTTTGCGGCGCAGCGGCAGCGCAAGCGATGCGCGCGCAGGCGGCTCGGTTGCGTTGGCGGACTGCGAAGTCTACGCGCGGGACGTCCTGGCAGCAGCTAGTGCAATGCAGCGCGTCTGCGCTGGGACGTCCGCGAGAGGCTGGCCTTTTGTACGCGGCGGAGGAGTCAGCATCGCCCGCGCACTTTGCCGAAATGCAGGGCGCAAGTGAACAAAGCCAGCGATGTAGGCGCTGGCAGCAACAGCGGGCAGAATATGCGAGGGACAGCGGCGATCGGTGGAAGTCGTCCGCCATGATCCCAGTCGGCGCATGGCGAGGCGGAACATCAACGGAACCCTGGGGCCAAAGCCTACGGAACATCAACGGAAGCCTGGACCGTCAGAGGTGTGTACGTCGTCGCTGGTACTGGGAGCCTCGGCGTTCAGAGCTCCTGACGTTATGGGGTTTGCGGGGGCCTTCGCGTTGAGAGCCCTGTCGGGTGCCTCTTGCGGCCTCCAAGGCGACGCAAGGTGGCCTCCAATATTGCACAATCGAGGTAAAGTAAGGGACACAACCAAAGCAAACATCACGAAGAAATCACCCGCATGGATGCCGACGTATTTACACCTGGTGCTGGATACGGCGCCGCTTGCTCGACCAGGAGATGGCCACATGTTCAATTCAGGCAACACAAAAGCCCAACCTAGAACTGATGCCTGCGGATTTTCTATGGCACTGAACGCTCTGCTGGACCCAACGCCGCGCGCGGGGTGAAATCAGGGGCTGCGTGTACTTGTTCTGTGCGTCTGTCGGCAGAGGGCGGCAGCGCGAAGAATTCCCGCGAACCCATGGATTTGAATTGTTTGTAAGCCTGTTGGGCGCTGTTCTGGGGCTTCATGGGGGGCTATTGGGGGCCTCTTGGGAACCTCTTGGGGCCTCTTGAAGGCCTCCTGGGGGTCTCTTCGAGCTCATGGGGGCCTCTTGGGATGAGGGGCCGAAACGTCGGATCAGATCTCCTTCGGAACATTTCTTAGAGCCGTCGTGAGGGTGTCTTGGACCGTCTTGGGAACCTCTTGGACCGTTTCGGGCCTTCTTGGGCCGTCTTGGGGCCGTTTTGGGAGCCTTTTGCTGGGGGCGCTCTTGGAGGCCCCCAATGGCCGTCTTGGAGCGTCGGGAAAGGCAAACGCGAGAACTAGGAAAATCTTCAAAAACCATAGCAACTTCATATATTTTGCCGCTGGGGGCCTTCTGGGGATGCCTCTCAGAGGCCTATTGCGGCGTCTTGGAGGCCTATTGCGGCGTCTTGGGACCAACTGGGGAATCTTGGAGCGATCGTTGGGCGTCCCGGAAGCCCTCTGGGGCCGGTCGGACCGGCTTGGCTGTAAATTCTGACATCTTTGGAGCTGTCTGGAGGCCGTCCAAATCTCATCGGGGGGGGGGCGAATTTGGTGACGCCCATCCGGGGTGTGTGTGCCCCTCATCATTCGGGAAGAGGAATCTGTATATATATATATATATATATATATATAGTTGTGTGTTTGTAAACGTGTGTACCTATATACATATAACGGCGCACCGGGTCCGGGGGCCCGGGGCCGGGACCTCGACCACAAATGTGGGCCCCGGGGGGCCCGGAGGCTCGTCGGGGCTTGCCGGAGGCCTCCCCGGTCAGACAAGACGGCCCCAGAAGCGCCCAAGACGGCCCAAGAAACTTCCAAGAGGCCTCCAAGAGGGCTCCGAGATGCTGAAGATGGCCTCCAGACGTCCAAGGACGCCCCCAAGAGGCCCCAAGAAGCCTCCAACATGCGTCCCAAGAGGGCCCCTAGATGCAAAAATTGGCCCATTCCCTTCGTAAAACGTACATTTTCAACAAAGTTGTCTTTTGGGCTTTCCGACGTTACAGGACGGCCCAAGAGGCGCCCAAGACCGCCCCAAGACGGCCCAAGAAGCTTCCAAGAGGGCCCCAGGACAGCCCAAGAGGGCCCCAAGACGGCCCAAGAGGCGCCCAAGATGGCCCAAGAGGGCCCCAAGACGGGCCCAAGAGGGGGCCCAGAGGGGGACCACGAACCGCAAGCTCGAGCCTTCCGCCCCAAGAGGCCGCCAGGAGGCCCCCAGGAGGCCCCTCAAGAGGCCCCAGGAGACCCCCAAGAGGCCCAAAGGAGGCCCCGAGAAGCCCCAAATCGGCCCCCACAATGCTTCGAACCTGCTTCCAGGAGGCCCCCGACAGGTTCAGAGGCTCCCAAGAAGCTACGTCAAACTCCCAGCGAGCGGCCGGACGAGGCCCCCCAAAAAATCCCAAGAGGGTTCCAGTATTTGTATCCTTCAGCGCTCTCTGGCCTTCTTCCCCCTGCCCCCTTCCCTGCGACTTTCGTTGACTCAAGCTCGCCTCCTCTCCATTTCCTCTCTCTGCCTCTCTCTCTCTCTCTCTCTCTGTCTTCTTCTCTCTCTCTCTCTATCTCTCCATCTCTCTCTCTCTCTCTTTCGCTCTCTGTCTGTCTGTCTCTCTCTCTCTCTCTCTCTCCCTCTCTCTCTCTCTCTCTTTCTTCCTTTCAGATTCCGTGTCCTTGCGACCTTCTGCAGTCCCCGACGTCGCCACGGCTGGATCCGCTCGAGCGTGTCTTGTGATGTGCGGCGGTGCGAAGCCCGTCCCACTGATCAAGGCACAGGTACGAAATGATGGGTCCATCATTTCTTGCCTTCCCATGTGCGTTTTCCCAATCGATTCCTGGGCCCGAGGTCGCAAAAATTACGACGTCGGAGGTCTGGGGAGGCGGGAAGCACGACCTGGACCTCCGACGTCTTGGAAAAATCACGACGGTGGTTTCGGTCAATTTTCGGCCTCCGGGGCCCCTCGCAGGGTCCCGGGACCGTCAGAAAACGACTCAGGATGAAAAAAAAAAAAACATCCCCAGGAAGTCGTCGAGAGGTCCAGGGGCCGCGCACAGAAAGCATCATGACATCGGACGTCCAGAGAGGAGGTAGGAACACGAGGAGGAGGGAGCCGAGACCTCCTGGCGACGCAACACCAAAGACAACAAAAGCTTCCCCGCGACTTCCCCCAGAGACTCTAACTACAGAAACTCCTTTCGTATTCCGGCCAGAAGCATCCAGAAACGATGTACACTAGCCCTGGCGGGGGGAATGATGGCGATGGTGATGTTCATGATGACGACGGTGACGATCCTAGCTAGATAGAACCTAAGCGCGCGCGAAGCGCGCGCGTGGTTCTAGTATATATATATATACACATACATATATACATATATCATTGGGAAAAAGGGAATATGTATATACATACCTCTCTCTATATATATACTTGTGTGTTTGCACACGTGCATAAAGGGGTCGCGGTGTATCAGAGTGACGGGGCTGAACCGAACGGTCATTCACTGTCCCTGGGCGCGTGGCTGAAGTGGAATTCCGCGATGCGGTATCTTGTTGTTGTCGTCGTCCCACCCGCGACCCGCCCCGCGAGCCACCCGCGAGCCACCCCGCGACCCACCCGCGAGCCACCCGCGACCCACCCCGCGACCCACCCGCGACCCATCCCGCGACCCACCCGCGACCCACCCGCGACCCACCCGCGACCCACCCCGCGACACGCCCGCGACCCACCCCGAGACCCCCCCGGCGACCCACCCGCGACCCACCGGCGACCCATCCGCGACCCACCCTCGACCCGACCCGAGACCCAACCGCGACCCAGCCGCGACCCAGCCGCCACCCAGCCGCGACCCACCCTCGACCCACCCGCGACCCACCCCGCGACCCACCCAAAATGTTCGGCGCCTTCGGCGGGTATCTTTTGCATTCATTCCAAATGGAGAACCTGCGACCCACCCGCGACCCAAACCGCGCCCGCGACCCACCCGCGGCCCACCCGCGACCCACCCCGCGACCCATCCAAACTTTTCCGGCGCCTGCGGCGGGCTTCTTTTGCATTCGTTTCAAGCGGAGAACCTGCGACCAACCCGCGACCCCAACCGCGTTCAGTGTACAAATCAAAATGTTCGGCGCCTGCGGCGGGCTGTTTTTTGAAATTCCTTCCAGATGGAGGTGTAGAGCCCGCGACCCAACGGCGATCCAAACTACGTTCACTGAACAAACCAAAACTTCGGCGCCTGCGGCGGGTTTCTTTTGCAGAACCTGCGACCCAAACCGCGTTCAGTGTACAAATCAAAATTTTCGGCGCCTGCGGCGGGCTGTTTTTGAACTCCTTCCAGGTGGAGGTGGAGAGCCCGCGACCCACCCGCTACCAAAATTACGTTCACTGAATAAACCAACAATTCGGCGCCTGCGGCGGGCTGTTTTGTCATTCGTTCAGGGTGGCCCACCAGCGATTCCCCCCGCGCTGAACTTGTCAGAGCACGCATATCGGCGCCTGCGGCGGGCTTGCTCGCATTGGTTAGGAGGAGGAGAAGGAGAAGGAGGAGGAGGAGGAGGAGGAGGAGGAGGAGGAGGAGGAAAAGGAGGAAGAGGAGGAGGAGGAGGAGGTGGAGGAGGAGGAGGAGGCGGACGACGACGACGACGACAATGAGGACGAGGACGCGGACGAGGAAGAGGAGGAGGAGGAGGAGCAGCAGGAGGAGAAGGAGGAGGAGGGTGCCATCAACAAGGAAGGTGTGGGCCACGAGGTCCGCCGGCTCGACGCCCGCGTCGCCCGCGCCCGCCCCCTCACTCCTATCCGCAATTGCGGGGTGCTACGTATATATATATATATATACAGACTACGAAATACGGGCCTTCGACCGAAACGTGATGTACATGTTTTGTTGAACGTCTCACGCTCGCGAACCCACACCGAAGAATGTCAACTATACTATGCGCGGTGGCGGACATGGGACCATGTTCATGCTCCTGCCCCCGATCAGACCCTCCTGCGTCTGAGCCTCGCTGATCCTCAAAGGCACCTGGGGGCACTTCGCGAGACCGATTTGACTGTGGCTACTGAGCCAGGTTGGGCCCAAGACTAAGTCGGATTGGGCGGGATCGTAATCGTATGATGCCGGGTTAGGCCAGATTTCGATCCATGAGGTACCAGCGACGATTCTGAGCTTAACCTCCCGGGAGCTGCATCGTCACTGTTCAGACACGGCGTATCTTCAGCCCCGCAAAATGCTACTGTGCCCTCGCGGATCGGCCTGCTCGTCAAGGCTGGTGCAAAGATGGAACCGAGAGATCTGGACAGGGTTCCTCTCGCAGCGTCGGAAGTTCTTTCCACGATGCTGGAGATTGGGAGGATCAACGAGCTCACATGACATAACACCCAGATATCAGCACTGACACTCTCGACAAAATCGTCTTGCGAGAGAACATGGCTCTGGAGGCTGTGGACCACAACCGCCCCACCTCCTCGGTGCACCAGCCAGTGCGCCCCCTCCGCCTCGACCTTTTCATTTCGGCATTGCCTGCCCAGCGGATCATGCCCCTGGGTTCCGCCGCGGCCCCCGGTTGTCTCGGCCGCCAGCCCCGAACCATCGTCCCCTGCCCGCCCTGCAGACCCATGTGCGCTGTTCTCGCGTCTGTGACTGCTACTGGTCCCTGCCCGCATTTCCCATCCTCGTCTACTTGATTACTCCGTTCCCTGCTCCCGGCGCACTCCTTTCTTTCTCGTCCTCCAGCCTCCTCGCCATCCCCACACACACACACACACACACACACACACACGCACACAATTCTCTCTCCTCGTCATCCATGTCCCGTGCCTTCTTTTTTTTTGCTCCGTCGCCATTGGCTTCTCCTTCCTCTAGCCACTCATGATCATCCTTCTCCCACTCCTCCTTCTCCTCGTCCTCGTCATCCCTCTCCCGTCCCCCTCCTCCTCCTCCTCCTCCTCCTCCTCCTCCTCCTCCTCCTCCTCCCGCCTTCTCCTCCTCCTCCTCCTCCTCCTCCTCCTCCTCCTCCTCCCCCTCCTCGTCCTTCCCTCCTCATCCTGCTCCTCCTCCTCCTCCTCCTCCTCCACCTCTCCCTCCTCTACGTGCAAGAACCGTGGCAGACCTGCTACATGTCAGGGGTGAGGGGGACAGGGAGCAGAAGGAACACGGGAAGGAGGAGGAGGAGGAGGAGAAGGAGGAGGAGGAGGAGGAGGAGGAGGTCGAAGAAGTAGGTGGAAGGGCGGCGGAGGTGGACGGGCGGAGGAGGTGGACGGTCGGAGGAGGAGGTGGAAGGGGCCAACCGCGGCAGTGCAGGCCGCCCGGGCCCCTCGATCGCAGGACCTCTCCCCGCGGCACCCCGACGCAGAGCACCGCGCTCGGGCTCGAGCGCAGGGCCGCGCGGACGCCTCGGCCGGGCCGCGCGTGCCGCCGGCCCGCCCCCACACCGGCGGGTGGGGCGGCCGCTTTTCGGGTGCTGCTAGAAGTGCCCCTGGGCCAAGGTGCCTCCAGGATTCTCGGGGTAGCCCAAACGGCCTCCAAAGCACCCCTCACGAGACCCCGAGGGCCCCAGCGGCTCCAAAACGGAGCGAAAAGCTAGGGGCACCTTGGGCAAGGGGTTCTTCTAGCAACACCCGACCTTTCGAGCATCGTTTCCAGCCGGTCCACCATGCATCCTGTAGGACAACAAGATCCATGCACCATATACGTGCGTCGTTCCAGGCTCGGCCCATCCTGTGACCAGGAACGGTGTATAGGCCCCCCTCGCTTGGCCAGGGGCGCATATACACCGCTCCTGTGACCAGCCAGGGGCGGCGGATCTGTATCAGATCTCGTCGCCTTGCATCCTCCTCCTCCTTCTGCGAAGAAGGAAGATGGTGAATCGCGCGAGGAGCGGGCTGATCTCATCCTCCTCGAATGCAAGGACGCGCGGACACCTCGGCCGGTCCGTTTTCCGCCGGCCAGAATCGCCGTCGGCCGATCTGCCACCATCCCCAGACCTCGTCGCGTCGTTAGCAAAGAGCGCGACGGGTGGACTTTGAACGTTTCAGCCTCCAAGGGCTCTCGCCAGGCGAGAGGAATCGACCCAGGACGAGAAACAGTTCCAGGGGAAGGGGTAGAGACCTTTGGGGGTCCACGTTTGTAAGCAAATCGCGACGTCGGGATTCTGTGTTCTCCACTTTCTGCAAATGAGAGACATGGTGGATCGGGTGAGGAGGGGGATGATCTCCACCTCCTCCCTACCCCAGGAAGGTCCTCCCCTCTGCTTCCTCCCTGCCTGCCACTTCTTCTTCCTCCTCCTCCTCCTCCTCCTCCTCCTCCTCCCTCCCTCCCTCCCTCTCCCTCCTCCTTCTCCTCGTCATGATCGTCCGCCTTTTCTGCCTCTCGCCTCCTCCTCCTCCTGCTACTCCTCCTCCTCCTTGTCCTCCTCCTCCTCCTCCTCCCCCTCCCTCCTTCCTCCTCCTCCTCCTCCTCCTCCTCCTCCTCCTCCTCCTCCTCCTCCTCCTCTCCTCCTCCTCCTCCTCCTCCTCCTCCTCCTCCTCCTCCACCTCCACCTCCTCCTCCTCGGCCTCGTTATCCTCATCCTCCTCCTCATCCTCCTCCCCCTCTTCCTCTTCCTCCGCTTCCTCCTCCTCCTCCACCATTCCTTTCTCTGATAGATAACTCTCCCTGTCGCACCCCGAGGCTGGTCGAAAAGGCGGGCCGGGCGTTTCGCCTGAGACGCCCTCACCATGTATGAGCCAGAAGCTTAACACTTGCAAGAGTTTCACGGAGTGAGGCCACGCACTGAGGGCGGGTCGTTTTCAAAAGTTGGCTTCCGCCTTAGCGCCGTGCACATTCCTTTTGAACATTTGCAAGAGCTTCACGGATTGAGGGCGGGTGGCTTTCAGACTGTGGGTCTCGCCTCACCGCCGCGCACAGTCGCTTCAAACAGTTGCAAAAGTTCCACTGATTGAGGGCGGCTCGTTTTCAAACTGTGCCGCTCGCCTTAGCGCCGCGCGCATTCGCTTTGAACATATGAATGAGCTTCAGGGACGGAGGGCGGGTGATTTTCAAACTGTGGCCCTCGCCCCAGCGCGGCGTACATTCGGCTTAAACATTTGTCAGGGTTCCGCGGATTGAAAACGGGTCGTCTTTAATATGTGGCTCTCGCCTGAGCGCCGCGCACATGGGCTTTCAACAGTATCAAGAATCTTACATATTCTGATGGTTAACGTACAAGAAACCGTTTTTTTTCGGAACGCTGCAATATTGTCAGGGCGCAACAGTTACGCTGATCCGCGGTGTTAAAGTCCCAGGAATGGCACTCTGGCACGATTCAGGACCGCCAAGACGTACCAATCAGGTTAACCCGTGGCGTTGAAGTCCTGAAAATAATGTTTTGACACGCCTCAGGATTTTCACACGGTTGTCCCCCTGCGGGGCAATTCCTTCACTGGAAACGAACCCATGTAGGGGCCAATGAAGAGGGAGCTTGGAGGGAGGGTGTGTTCCAACATCGTTGATGAGCCTTGGGTTTCCACTGGTCCTCCTCCTCCTCCTCCTCTTCCCCCTCCTCCTTCCCCACCTCCTCCTCCTCATCCTTATCCCAGATCCCTCCTCAACCTCCTCCTCACCCCCTCCTCCTCCTCCTCCTGCTCCTCCTCCTCCTCCACCCACCAGCAGCAGGTGCGAGTCGGCCAGTGAGCGCTGCGGGTCTGGGATACCGTATACGTTCTCATCGCTAGACCTACACGTCGTTCATTTCTAATCGTGCTTATTTCTAATTGTGCTCGTTTCTCATTGTTCCTGGCCCCCTAGTGGCCAGGAAAGAGATCCAGGATAGAACAATTAGAAATGAAAGGATCTTGGCCACCAAAAAAATCAAAGAACTTTCGAATAATTAGAAATGATCAACGCGTGGACATCCCGGTCTTCACTGGGAGAGCCTCGGCCCCGCAGTCCGACCTTCCACCTGCGGGATATGTACAATCTCCGTCGGGTGTCGCGGCACCCGTCTCCACCTTGAGGTATGGGGTGATGATGCCGGGAAGCCCTGGCCCACTAGGGATGGGGATACGGTAAAGAACTTTTGCTCAGCGTGTTGCCGCGGCGGCCACGCTGTGCAATGCGAGCGGATAGCATGTCGCTCCGCTCCGCGGGGCGGGAGGCTCGGGAAAGCTCGGCACGTGGACATCTGGGGACGGCGAAGTCGGTAGCGTGTCGCACCGAGGCCAGGTGGGCAAGAACCAGCGCAGCGACACGCTATCCCCAAGCTCCCGACCGTAGGTCTGGCGATGCTGATCCTCCTGCGCAGACATCCACCGTCTTGATGATTAGATGTTCCTTTCTTCCGCCTGTGTCGGTCCGTGGGTGCAACTTGCGAGCCCCTCGACCGTCCAACCACTACTCAGGATGGCAAGCCAATGGGCGGGACGAGGTCCTGACCTGTGAGGAAACAACACTCGGCTAGTCGGTCCCCATCCCAACTGGGAACGCCCTCGCCCCGCTGTCCGACCTGCCACCCTCGGGATGGATCCCGCACATCGCGGCATCCACTCCCACCTCGAGGGGCAGGCTGGCGGGGAGAGGGATAGGTCTGACGATGCGGACCTTGTCGCACGTCGTTTCGGCAGCTGGCCGCCAGCCTCGGCCCTCCGGCGCCGCTTCCAGGCTCCGGCTGAAACCACACCCCTGGCGAAGGGATCGGGACTTCTGGGAACCCCGGATTGGAAAACATGTGGCGACCCGTGGGCGTCCACAGCGACACTAGAATCGAACACCGACCGAAACGACAACGAAATCGGAACGGGCCAGCCAGAACCGGCGGACCGAGAGCAGCAGGCTGCAAGGACGCAGCGGCGCAGCAACGGACCGACCGAATGCAGGCCGACTGCGAAGCAACCCACCCGACCGAACTGCGGACATCCTTGGTTGCCCATCCTGCCAGCCTACCTCGGCGCCAATTGGAGCGGCCCCTCCTCGTTGAAGCAATGCGGGAGAACGCTAAAAACAGCAACACGGTGGGAGCAATCGAGCAAGAATCCGAAATGATGGACTTAGCGAAAGCACGATCAAATACTCCCAATGGCGACGACGACGCCCACGAGCAGGCCTGGGGCCTATTTAAATTGATAGTGGTAATACGAACACAACTCATAATAATATAACATGAATGCGGATACTAACAAGAATACGAATACGAATAACCATACTAATATCAGCAATACTAATAGTAAGTACTACTGATAATTAAACTGTACAAATACAACCATAATCATAATAATGCTACTCATGATGCTATTTCTCATACGAACAACCGTAACAATACAATTATCAATACGAGCAACAATAGTACTAACCCTGCGTGCTGTTACGCGGCGAATGCCTAGTGCATGTCTTAGTCGACATCCTGATCATTACCATCATCAACAGCATCACCAACAGCACCTATCAGCACCCTCGGCGTCACAATCATGGCATATTCGCCCTTGTTCTATCGTACTTCTTCTTCTCCTCCACCCCCTCCTCCTCCCCCTCCCCGTCCCCAGAGGCCCCGCACCTCGGGAAGCCCCTTGAGAACGGGGGCCCACCCGAGGGAGGGTTGTGCCTCGCGGAGAAAGCTCGGTTTCGTCTGCAGGGAAATTCCGGAAACCACTGTCTCACCACATTCTCCTCCTCCGGAGGACAACCACACCAACACATCTCGTTGTCTCCTCAGCTCATTGCAATGCAACGAATGAAAACAGAGAATCCGGCGATCATTTTCCGTTTGAGTCGTCGCTGTCGTCACCGTCGTCGTCGTCGTAGACGCTCCCCCCTGTGCCTGTCCCTGTCCACGGGCACTCCTTGTCAAACGTCCCAGCCAAAGAGACATCGAGCGGGATGTGGGGGGGGATCCTCGGGGGGATGGGGGAAGGGTCCCCGGGGGAGGGGGGAAGGGGGGGTCCCGGGGGATGTGGCTCCGCCCCGCGTGGGGGGAGCACCCCTGGGAGAAGCTTTCCCTTTCGACTCCCGGCCTCCCAGACGCCTCGGGCTCCCCCGCCAGGGTCGGCGGCACTGGCCGTGAGGCCTTCACAGCAGAAGTGCGAAGGCGGGGGAATCACCCACGGCTCCGAGCGATGGGCAGCCCAAGCAGGCCCCACGGGCCCCTCTATCAGGAAGAGGAGGGTCACGAGCCCGCCCCCCTCCCCGCCCCCTCCCTCCCCTCATCCAGGTTTAAGACCTCCATCCAGGCCTCGGAAGAACTTAGCGAACACTCATGCCACATTATGTCCCCCCCGATGATCAATGTTGGCGGTGGGTTGGATGAATTGCACTTCGACCGCAATCTTCCCCGCGCGTGCCAACTTTGAGTTTTTGGGGGCGGGGGAATGTCCACCATTCCCTCTACCGTCGCTCGGGGGGGCTCTGTGCCAAGCTGGCTGCGGCCTGCCGCTGTCGGATATTAGTGTATGGCTGTCTGGCACTGGTGCTTCTTATTCGTGGGTGTTGGTGTCGTGTTTGTCTGGCCGATGTTATTGATGCATGGTATTGGTGCTACGTTACTGATGCATAATCGTAATAACTCTACTTTGTGCATGCTGCTAGTGTCTGCTCGTGACGGCTGTGCCCGGCTGTGCTTGGTATATGATTGAGGTGTGTTCATGGTGCCCCCTCATGGTGCAAGGTCTTTGTGTGGTCATGGCGTACGTCATTGTCGTCAGAGTGAGGGGGCCGAACGGTCATTCATTGTCCCTGGGTGCGTGGCTGAAGTGCGGATCCGTGGTGAGGATTCTGCTTGTTGTGTTGTTGTTGCTGTTCATGTTGATATGTTTTGTTGTCGTCGTCCCCCCCGCGACCCAGCCCGCGACCCACCCGCGACCCGCCACGCGACCCACCCGCGACCCACTCCGCGACCCAATCGCGACCCACCCGCGACCCACCCCGCTACCCGCTCGCGACCCACCCGCGACCCGCCCGCGACCCACCGTCGACCCACCCGCGACACGCCTGCGACCAAACCCGCGACCAATCTACATTGTTTTGACAAGAAATCGGCACCTGCGGCGGGCTCGCTGTATAGCTTGAAAAATGTTGCGCCTGCGGCGGGCTTCTTCAAAGCCTCGCACACTGCCGACGTCCCCGCCGCCCCCTCACTCTTATCCGCAACTGCGAGGTGCTACGGTATTTTGCATGTGTGAGCTTAGTGGTGGTTCTTTCTCTGCAGTGCTGACGCATGCTACTGGTGAGTGTGTTTGTGTTATTGTTGTAGGCTCGTGTGATGCGTCATCGACGTGTGCTGTTAATGTATCCATCTCATTGGTGTACGATTATGGTGAGTGCTATTCACGTGCGTGTGTGTGTGTGTGTGTGTTTGAAGTATATTCGTGGTGCCTGCGCTGCGTGCGCGTTCATTGATTATGGTGCTGATGCCTGCTCTTGATGTGCGTTACTCATGGCTTATAGGTGGTGACCTTGCTTGATGTATGATACTTAATGAGGTATGTCCTGTGCGTCTGCGTTTGGTGCATGTCGTTGATGGTTGGTGTGAGTGTGTGTGAGTGTGTGTTACTGGTGCCCGTCACTGGTGTATGTCATTGGTGCACGTCCTTATGACGCATGCTGTGTGTGAAAGCTCTCAATGAAAATGCACACTGTGTGTCCTTCACGAAAGTATTGCGGCTTGATGCTGGCGCATGTTTTCTTGATGAACTTTTCACGCATGTTCTCGAAGTATGCGTGCGGCGTGACGTCACGACACCTGGACGGCGTGACGCCTCCCGGGGTGGGCTTGGTGAGGCGTGAATCGCCAGGGACAGCCCTGGCCTCTTGGGGCCTGGCGCCCGCGGCATGCGGGGATGGCGAGTCGCGGTCCCCAAAGATCACCCGGACTCCTGGGGCCCGGAGGCCGCGGTATGAAGGGCTGACCAGGCGGCGAGGTGGCATCCTCAGGGAGCACCCAGGAATCCTTGGGGCCTGGCGGCCGCGGTGTGCCAGGATGGCGAGGCGGGCCGGAGGAAGCTTTCTTCATAACCAGAGTGGGGGGCAAACAACCTGCGATGTTCGATCCGCGAGGGGGTCTGGGCCCCCCTCCCTCCCCCTATAGAAGAAGGAAAGGAGGCTCAAACATAAACCGTACTAGGTATTCGTAATGTTGTCGAGGTGCACTCTGTCCCCTAATCACTTTGTCGCTAAGGGGTAGCGTATTGCTGTTCACGCCAAGTTGGGCATGTCCGGCCCCCGAGAGATCGAGGGCCCGTGGCCCACCCACCCCAACGTTGCCCCCTCACACAGACGCCCCACGCAGGGTGAGGGATGCAAGGCACCCAGCAAGGGTCGGAGCCCGTTGCCCCCAATCGTTGCCCCCCACCGTTGCCCCCCATCGTTGCCCCTCCATCGTTGCTCCCCCATCAGACGCGCCACGCCGGATAAGGGATGCCGGGCACCCAAGGGTCGGAGCCCAGTGCCCCCCCTCGTTGCCCTCCCTCGTTGCTCTCCATCATTGCACCCCACACCATCGCTGCCCCCCCCCTCGTGGCCCCCCAATCCGTGCAACTGTGCAAGGCTGCTCAGGGTCTTCTACCGCAAGGGCGCGACGTGTGTTCACGCGTGTGCCTGGCGGGTGGTAATGGTGGGTGGCCTAAATTTAAGGTGAAGTAACAAGGCCCTGAAGTGGCCCTTCAGGGCCCCCTGTGGAGCCAGCAGGGATCCTAGAGGGGCCCTAAAGGGTCCCCTCAGGGCCCCTTTTGCTTCATCCCTGATTCAGGTCACCCTCCATTACCACCCGCCCGAGTTTGCCTTCTTCGGGCCCCCTTGGCGGCTAAGCTGCGCGCCCGCAACGAGGTCGCCGGCGCCAGGCACGCAGACGCGCTCGCAAGCCGCGCCCGCCCGCTTCAGCTCCTCGCGGGTGCCGCCGACCTCCCCCACCGCCCCCCAACGCTGGCATGTTCTCCCCTCCTCTTCGTCTTTCTCTTCTCCTTGTCGCCACAAGCGTCTCATCTCGTGCGCGGGGCGCGCATTGGGTCATGCGCCTTCACACAGAAGGAAACTCTGAGCGACCCTGAGAGGCACAGAGGTATCCAGCTCAACGCACAAATCTCCACGATCATGACAAAAAACAATCGCCGGCGTATGTGTCCACCGATTGGAACGTATGAGCCTTCGGCGCCAACCAAGTGGAATACAGAAAAGCGAAAGGCGTTCGCGGTGCTGTTCTCTGGCTCAATGCATTCGCGCTTAGGCGCCGCACTGCGCGTGTTGCCCAGACGTATC
Source organism: Prorocentrum cordatum (assembly GCA_963575745.1). Lineage (NCBI taxonomy): Eukaryota > Dinophyceae > Prorocentrales > Prorocentraceae > Prorocentrum > Prorocentrum cordatum. Next base: position 157,029 of record CAUYUJ010003614.1, read on the forward strand.
CCGGGCATGTGACAAGCTCCATCTCACGATGCTCCTTACCATGCACCGTAATTGTCCTGAGCGGCCCACGCATCTGAGCAGCGATGAATAATTAGTTAGCTCCACGAACTACTGAATGATTCTTCGATTTCCGTTCGTCCTTCCTCCTCTCCATATCCTCATCAACGTCCCCCTCCCGGCTCCTCCTGGTCCTCCTCTTCCTCGTCGTGCCCGTTCCCCGCCACTTCCGCCATCTGGAGGGGCCTTTTTGTTTACATCGCCCCCTACGTGATACATTCGGCTATACGAATGGTGCGAATCCATCGTTTGCTACCAGAACGCATCGTGTCGGCAACATCTGTGGAAACCTTTTCGATGTTTTTGCGAGGCTCTATTGTAAGACTTCGCGTTGCAGCACGTTTCCTGGCTTTCCCTGCTTCCGCTGGGACTGGCGCGGCTCGTAAGGATTCTTTATGGTTTCGTTCTCTCGCTCCTCCTTCTCCTCCTCCTCCTCCTCCTCCTCCTCCTCGTCTTCTCCTCCTTCTCATCCCATCTCGTCGACGTGTCGTCGTCGTCGTCGCCGTCGTCGTCGTCGTTGTCGTCGTCGTTGTCGTCGTCGTCGCGGTCGTGGTCGTCGGCGTCGGTGTCGTCGTCGTCGTCGTCGTCGTCGTCGTCGCCGTGGTCGTCGTCGTGGTCGCCGTCGTCGCGGTCGTGGTCGTCGGCGTCGGCGTCGTCGTCATCGACGTCGTCGTCGGCGTCGTCGTCATCCGCCGCATCGTTGCTCTTTCTTCCCCTTTCTCCTCCCCCTGGGCCGCTGTTGCATGGCTCGCAAAGGACGCGCCTCGAGCGGTGCCGCCGCTGGGGCCTTGGCCATCCCCACTCGCCTTCTCTTCCTCTCTCTTTCCTTGTCGTCCGCGTCGTTTGCTGCTGCCCTTCCCCCTCCATTTCTCCCTCTGTCGTTTCGCTCCTTCCTACTTTCACTCTCTCCTCTTCGCCCATCGCCCCCGCTGCATGCTTGACGATCTTTTGACATTCGGATCACCTTTACGCTCTGTGCTGGATCTTTTTTTGCGGCCAACCGGAATTGGGACGCCTAGCCTAGGAGCTGCCCGGGACCTGCGCACGGGTGCATGAAGCGCTGCGAAGGAGCTTCGCAAGAGCTTGCGACCCACGTATTGGTAAAGCGTAGGAACGCGCTGGCGGGGCTCGCTGCTAGTTCAAGCAGATCGCTGCGGCGCTCCCTCACGGGGAGGAAGCTGGCCTCGTTCGGACTGCCAGCTGTCTCCAAACCCATGCTAACCCTCCTCGGGCAATGCGGGCGCTTTGCGTCCGATTTTCTCTCTCTCTCTCTCTTTTCCGTTCCCTCCCTCACGTTGTTTGTTCGCGACTCACGAACCTGGGAAGCGCTGCCTAGGAACTGTCTGGGCACGCGAGAGCGCAGAAAGCGCTGTGCGAGAGCTTCGCAAACGCTTGCGAGGCACGGAACGGACATGCGTAGGAACTGATGGGCCGATCTTCCACCACCGCTACCATATGTATGAGAGGGAGGAGGAGGAAGAGGAGGAGGAGGAGGAGGAGGAGGAGGAAGAAGAGGAAGAGGAGGGGAAGGAGGAGGAGGAGGAGGAGGTGGAGGAGGAGGAGGAGGAGGAGAAGGAGGAGCAGGAGGACCTCCCCATCATCCCTTCTCCTCCGTCCTACCTATGGTGGTGGTGGTGGTGGTGGAGAATTGGCCCATCAGGAACGCGCTGGCGGGGCTCGCTGCGAGTTCAAGCAGATCGCTGCGGCGCTCCCTCACAGGAGGCCGAGGGGAGGAAGCTGGCCCAGCTCAGCCAGCCGGCTCCTGCTCCAAAAAGCCCTGGCGGCTCCCTCAAGAAGCCATCTCTGGGAACTTTGTACCCGATCCCCCTCTTTCCCCTCCCCTCCCCCATGATTTGGCAGAAGAGGGAACCTGAAGCAAGCAATGTGCAACAGTGGAACATGAAATCAGCGTCTTCCCTCCCCTCCCTCGTGTGGACCGTCTTTGGGCCACGGGCCCGGGAAGCGCTGCCTGGGAGCTGCCTGGGCGCTGCCCGCGAGGCTTGACGGCGCTGCCCGGGAGGTGCCCAGGCGCAGCCCGGGGAGCTGCCCGGGAGCTGCGGCGCGAGCCCACGCCGTGAAGGCGCGCAGGAGCTGCCCAGGAGCTGCCCAGGCGCTGCCACAGGCGCTGCCCAGGAGCTGCCCAGGCGCTGCCCAGGCGCTGCCCAGGCGCTGCCACAGGAGCTGCCCAGGCGCTGCCCGGGAGCTGCCCGGGCGCGAAGGGCCGCACGAGAGCGCCTGCGGCCCACGTCGTGGGAACGCGTCGGACACCGGGACAAGCTGCCGGCCCGAGCAAGAGGCTGCGACGCTCCCTGGCCAGCAGCCGCGGAGAGACATCGAGGACGGCGAGGAGGCCTGGCTCAAGAAGGGTGACTTCGACGGCTGCTGGGGCGCCTCAGGTCGTGCTGGGGTGACTGAGGTCGGGCTGGAGGGACCTCGAGTCCGGCGCAACGAACCCTTCTGGCAGCCGCGGAGAGACAGCTGGCCTAGCCGAACCTACCGGCTTCGTCTCTGGAGCCCTCATCGCTCTTTCAGGATCTACCCGGGAATGACAAGTAATTCAGGATAAACGTCCCGTTCCTGCACAATTTCCAGAACGGCCGCGGGCACCGCTTCCAAACCCTCCGCGGGCGCAAGCCCTGGAGGGCCAGCAGGCGCCGCCGCAACCGGAGCGAGCGCGGGCGTCGGCGACGGTGCGAACGTCGAAGGGGCACCCCCTCCTCCATAATTGCCCCCCTCCCTCGTCCTCCTCCTTCCTGGCCCTGCCTACAGTCGACCCGTATCAGAAGGATGCACGATAATGATGCAAGGGCCCTGGAAGGCCGTTTCGACGCTTTTCGAGCTGAGCGCTGCCAACGAAAGTGTGGCCAAGGATGGACCGAGGAGGCAAGAATGCAAGGGTAAACCTTGGGAAGGTTGCCCATCCTTACTGTGCGGGTTCACTGTATCCTCCTCCTCCTCTTCCTCCGCCTCCTCCTGCTCCTCCACGCCCTTCCACCCGCTCGCTCACTCGCTCGCTTGCCAACGGCACGTGGTGCCATTACCGATGTGGGATGTGGTCCGCGCGGAGACGACTGAACCACTCTCATTCAAGGACGGGGCCAACGCTGAGGCTGGAGCACCGTTCTCACTAACGAGCGTGGCCAGAGCTGAAACGAAAGCACCGCTCCTCAACGTAAAAGTGACCGTCGCCGATGCGAGAACGAAATCCAGACATTTCCGCGGCGACATCTCTACACGTTCTACTGATTTGCATTCCTGTCGAAGCGCCAGCGACAGAACATCCAGAACGACTTAACAGGACCGACTGTACCATCTTGGGCCCCTGTCGAGGCTCGTCTGGGCTATTGTGGGCGGTGTCTGGCTCCTTTGGCTCATCCGAGGCTCTGTTGAAGGCAACTTGCGCCCAATGAGGACCCCCACAATGTGGCATGACCAACGCTTTAAATTACTGTGGTGTGTTCAACCTATGTGCGCCGTGGTCCGATGAGGCCAGCGTTGGATCTAGCCATCTTAGGGGCTCCTGGGATCCGGGAGCATGGTTTGAACACCTTGGCGGCACTTGGGCCGTCCTGGAGGGCCTAAGGGCCTCGAGGAGAGTCTGAAGCGCCCAACTGTCACGCCATCGCCCTGGCGATGGGCGACCTGATACCTGCGTTTCATGCACGGCGCGCTACTGTAAACACTATAACGCCAATCTCCGATCGCGCCAGCGACATCGTTCATCCCTCGATTGGTCCTGCCGTGGCCGCGCTGCTCACCAACCACCGACGAAGCGGTCCAAACACAGCAACCGAAGACCGCGCAGCAAGGCACGTCGAGGCCTGGCCCCATCGTGAAGAATGTGGCTCATCCCTCCTGTTCTTCTCTGGAGCAGCTCTCTCGCCCCCTTCCCACCCTCACGCTGCGTCGACACAGTCCATGGGTCACAGTGCCACCCTGAGGGACGCTGAACAAGAAACGATTGGGATGTTCTGGTCACGGCGAGCTTCGGTCACGAATGAGTTCCCCCGATCTAAATTGAATGGGAAAACCAAAAGGTACCGGTACCGCTACCCCACGGCCTTCTCCTGGGGTGCGTTCATGTGCGTTCTGACCAGAATTTCGAGGTGAATCCAGCGGTGACGACGAGGGCCTGTCAGGAGGACCAAAAAGGGGAAGACGAGGGAAGGGTAGCGGTATGGGTACCTTTCCCTCCTCTGAGCCCTGGCTGAGACCAGAGTGGTCCTTCTGTCAGCGCCCTGTGGGTCACCACCCGCCGCGTGCGCGAGTCCGAGCGGGAGCGCGCACGTGCTTCCGCCCGGAGAGGGCGCAGCCGCCCCACGAAGGGGAGGGGCGTACGGCGGAAGGCGGAGGCAAGCGGGAGGGGGATAAGGGGGCCACATGCGAACCCCACCCCTACCCCCCACGATTTCTGAGGGAGCGAAGTGAACCCCACCCTCCCCCTCAGAAATCGTGGGGGGTAGGGGTAGGGTTCGCATGTGGCCCCCTAGTAGAAGCAGGGACGAGGTTCGGCGGCGAGCGCAGAGGGCAGAACATCCACCCACATAACAATCACACCAGCACGCGAAGCCGCTTAGTAAACGCACCCACAGAAGGAATCGAATAGGGCAGGGCTGCTTCGAAAACGCCCAAGGCCGTTCGGTATGTCAACGCCAATTATCGGGTCTGGGTGGTTTTGCTTCCCTTGAGAGCGAGGGAGGGGCGTGAGAAGGAGAAGGCCTTCTCAGAAGGCGGCGGGACTGCTCAGAAGGCCTCCGAGCCTGTGTCCTCGGGGAAGGCTCAGAAGACTTCTCAGAAGGCCGGGGGACTCCCGAGCCTCCTGAGGAGGCCCGCCACCTTTCGCCTCCCCGCCAGGCTCGCCGCCGAGAGGTAGCAGACCGGTGCAGCGGCTCCTGCTCGCTGGCCCGGAGGAGCGGCTCCACAAAGAAGCTGTTCCAGCTGGAGTAGACGACCGCCACGTGCGGGCCGCCCTTGCCTGGCGGATCCAGGGCGAGGGGCTCCTCCCTTCCGCTCCGCTCCCCCCTTCTCACGGATCGGCGAATGGAGAGCAGGAGCGTCCCGAGGCAAGAGTGGCTTGTGGGTCGAGGCTGCGGGGGTCCGAAAGGGGGAGGGGGCCAACTCCAGGCGTGCAAGCCGATGCTGGGGTGATCCATGCGGGCCCGCACGAACAGGTTCCTGTGGCGAAGGGGGCCGCTCTGACGCGTAGCCGGACGGACGGGAGGAAGAGCAGCGAGAGCAGGGGAAGGAGGAGCAGGAGGATGGAAACGCGCTGCCCCGCCATTACTTGTTCCATTCGCCAGAGAACCACCTGCGGCCAGCACTCAATGATCGTCCACTTTGGGAGGCCAAGACTACACGGAAGGGCGATTGCAAATCACGCGCTCGCTGAACAATCTCGGGCGCGGCCCAACCTCGCCATCGCTCGGACGTTCATTCCCCGTGCACGTTTCGATGTCGTGCGTGTATTCTTCGCAGGATGATCCATAATGTTCCTCGCTGGTCCTCGCCCCCCAACAAATGCACACGTCCGAGCGATGCCAAGTACCCAAGTACTCGGCGGCGAGCGAGGGAGGGAAGTGAGTAGGAGAAGGCCTCCTGAAAGGTGTCCTTCGTCTTCGGGGAGGGCCTCGACAACTTCTTCAGAAGCCCGGGGGCCTTCCGCACCTTCTGAGAAGGCCCGCCCCTTCTCACTTCCCCCTCCCCCAGGCTCGCGGCCGATACACAGGGGGGCGACTGCAAACCACACGCTCGCTGACACATATCGGGCGCGGCCAAACCAACCTCCTCCTGAACGCTAGGCCGGGCATGTCCTCCTGCAGACGGTTTTGACAATTTTTGAACTGTCCTCCTGGAGAAGGACACGCCCGACTTCAGCTTAACGAGCCCCTTCCGTGACGGCACCCTCGCCCTCGCGGCTCCCCTGCGACCGCCTGCCCGCGCCGCCACGCGAGGAGAGGGACCATCACGGAGGGGGGCCGCCTGCAGAGGGGTTGACCAAGCCGCCCCTGACCATGCGGGCAATACTTATATCCATATCCAGAGCGTCGTGGACTTGCTGGGAAGGGGTGCCGCAAGGCCGAGGCACACTGGATATGGGTAATAATCGAACCTTCTGGGGCAAGATTTTTATCCATATCCAGTGCGCCTCCGGTTACTGGGGAAGAGAGCCCAAAGCTCCAAGACGCACTGGATGTGGATATAACTGTTGCCCGCAGACCATAGGCGGTCTACCGCCAAAACATGTAGTAAGGACGGGTGGTGAGGACGCAAGACCCTTGGAGGCCGAAGCTGGGATTCTTTTGGAGCGGTGGGCGACCAGTGAAAGCGGCAGAGGACGGGCCGCAGAGGCAAGGACACAAGGGCTACCCTAGATTGAAGGCGCGGGTCCTTCCTAGGAGCGTTGACTGTATATGATCCTGGGCCCAGGTCGGAGCAGGACGTGCTGAAAAAACGACAGCTCACAATCCATCCCTGGACCCCTCCAGGGGTCCAAACGCACAAGCGGCCCGAGCTGCGTCCAACCGTGGAGACGAGAGCCCCCCCGAAGGCCAACTACCGCTGCCTCAACTCGCCCTCCTCTGATCAGGGTTCGCGGCCACCCCTTCGCCCCAACGGGACGGGTCCCAGGGTTCCTGTCCCCCCCGCCGCCAAAGGGATGAGATACGCGGTGCGGGCGCAGACGCGCGCGCGCGACCACGCGCGCGCGCAACCAGCACGACATATGCACTCGCATACAAGTGCGCAAGCGCAAGCACACTTCCCCCCTTTCCGCAGCGTCGCCGGGACACGCAAACACAGCTTGCGATCGCACGTGTCGGTTGCGCTCAATCTGGGGGCCGTATCCGGAGGCACGCCCACACGCACACTTGTCGCGTCAGCGAGCAGATGGAGCGCTCAACCGGCCAGAAACGACCGCCATATCCAATGCTTGCTGCGTCTGCGTCGATGAACACATGTCGCGTGGTCCAAGCGCGGTAAGACCGAAAGCGTGTCAGACCCCACTGGTCGTTCAAACTGCTGGGCGCCCAAGAGATCGAAATCCGATCAGAACCGCTTGGCATAAAGAGCAGGCCTCGAGAGAAGCGGGTCCTTGTCCCTGGGGCCTCCGGGCCAGCTTTTCGCCCCGAGCCGCTGCTGCCGGTCTCGGAGCATCGGGGGCGGCCAGCAGGGGGTGTCCAAACGGGGGGGGCGCAAATCATGGACGGTGGCACGTGCGCGGCCCAGGGGGGGGGCCAGGGACGTGTTGAAATAAAAAAAGGCGCCATGAGATCTGGGGAGATATCATGGCCCCCGCCAGGATATCCACCCCCCCATAGTCATCACCCCCCTCTTTGCCGCCCCCGAGAGCACGGGAACGGCCCCAAGATGCCGGAAACATCCGAATACCTACCTCCAGGGCCCATTTCCCTCAGGCTCCTTTCTTTCGTGGCGGACTTCTCCCACGGTCCCTCCTGTGGCCAGGCCTTCACTGGGCATATCTTTGGACGGCCCCGGGGGGCCGCCACGGGCCTCTCTGGACAGACAAACTTGTGAAGCGCACATTCGGGCCCCGATCCATGAAACTGTTTGCCGCGGGTTCGGCGAGCGCAGAGGTCGGTACACAGTCGAGGTTGATTGGGGAGGGCACGCGAGAGGACGCAAGACCCTTCCAGGGGCCCCATTACCATAGAGGTGTTGAAGGCATGGGGCGCGAAACGCAGGACACAAGGGTACCCTTGATTTGGCAGGATCGACCTACCAGTTAATCAGCCTCGACTGTAAGGCTGGATCGGGCTGCGAGAGGGCAAGGCTGCACCCGGAACTGCGCGAGTGGGATGGAGGGCGGCCGCGAAACGAGAGGACTGCGGGGGCTGCACGCAGGAAAACATGAACTAGGCGGGGCGCGGGCGCTGCGGCCCCGCTCCAGACACAGGTACCCGGCGGCACGGAAATCGAGACCGACCGAACCGAGGGCGAAAACGAGACCGACCGAACCCGATGAACCGAACCTTAGAGCAGCCTAGAGAAAACTAGCGGCGCAGCAACCGGCCGAACCGAACCGACCGAATGAGGCCGACTGCGACGCCATCGAAAAGACCGAAACGCGGACACCCTTGATCCCCCTCCCCGAACACCTGGCGCTTTGGTTTGTTCGATGCGTGGTGCCTTCGAACTTCTCGGCCCCTCACCAGGGCCGTTTCATCCCCCAAACATGTTCTGCTGGTCCCAAGTTCGAAACTGGGCTCTGGAGGTAGGTAGATGTGCATGCAAGCATCTACTTGTTGCGCATTCCGTGGCAACCGTCCTTCGACTTGTTTGATCGGAAAGACTACTGGTTCGACTTTGGGAAATCGAAGGTGCCTGACGGGGCCGCAAAAAGAATGGCGGGACCTTGTCTGAAACTTGACACGACTTCTTGTGAAAACACCTCACGGATACTGGACCGTCAAAACTCACACCACAACTGTCAGAAAGCGGCTGAAAACTGAAGTCCTGGCAACATCCAGTCCGACGTTTCCCCGAATTTAAAACCAAGCAAAGCAAACAAGCTACACAATCACAGCTTCAGGGAGCTCGTTGGCTAAGCGTGACCCCCCTGGTGAGGGGAAACGATGACGGGGGGCTGGCTCAAGGGGGAGAGGGGGGGGAACATCGACCTAGAATCGCCGATACATCGCCGATATATCGGCAATAGGCCCCCGATAGCGAAAACTGTAGGTCTCTGGGCGGGGCTTGCTATCGTGCGTGGCGCTCCGCTCCGCGGGGCGGGAGGCCCGGAAAAGCTCGGGACGCCGACGATTGAGAATTGGGACGCGGCTGGCGTGTCGCGCCGAAGCGTGGTAGACCAGAACTGGGGAAACCAAAAGGTACTGATACCGCTGCTCCCCAGGCCTCTCCTCGCGTGCATTTTGACCAAATTTTCGAGGAGAATCCAGCCGTGGCGACGAGAAATCTCCAGCACGAGCAGCGGTATCGGTACCTCTTCCTCTTCCTCATCTGAAGTGGCGGAGCGACACGCTGAGCCGAGCTCAGCGCTGCCCCCCCCCTTCGGGAGCCTGGAGGGGGGGTCAATGCACACGGGGGTCAGCCAGAGCGCCAGGTCTTGCAGGATCCTGCAGGATTTTGCAGAATCCTGCAGCGCCCGACCGACCCATGCTTGCGACCCCGACCCCTCGACCAGAGGAGGAGGAGGAGGAGGAGGAGGAGGAGGAGGAGGAGGAGGAGGAGGAGGAGGAGGAGCAGGAGGAGGAGGAGGAGGAGGAGGAGGAGGAGGAGGAGGGAGGAGGGAGGAGGAGGAGGAGGAGAAGGGGGAGGAGAAGACCTGGATCACTGCGTCCCCGCCCCCCTGGGGCGCCGCTCCGCCCAGGGCCTCCCGCCGCCGCTGCGCCGGACCACAGGGCGGAGCAGGCAGGCTCCAGAGCAGCACCGCCGCCGGCCGCGGCCGCGGCCGCGTCCTGTGCCCGGGTGGGACGGGAGGCAGGAGCAGATTGGCGGCCAGCGTAGGGGGGAAGTGAGAAGGAGAGGGCCTTCTTAGAAGGCGGCGGGACTTCGCAGAGGCCCTCGCGCCTTCTGAGAGGGTTTTTCTGTTTTCGGGGAAGGCTCTGAAAACTTCTCAGAAGGCCGGGGAACTTCCGGGACTTCTGAGAAGGCCCGCCCCTTCTCACTTCCCCCCCTCGCTCGCCTTTGTTGAGGAAAGCCATGGATTCGCGAAACATGGATTAGCGAAACATGGATTAGCGAACCATGGACCAAGGAGCAGGGGGCGCGCAAACATGAATTAGCGAACCATGGATTTGGCGCGCGGTCGCCTTGTCCACGGATCGGGGGAGGTGCCCTCCCCAGAATGCGGCAGGTGCCGCCTCGCTCGGCGGCGGAAATCCGCGATCTCCCATGGAAACGGGACCCGTCGCTAATCCACGCCCCCTTGATCCATGTTTGCGATCGCCTGACAGGAGCAGAGGGAGAAGCCTTCTTATGAGGAAAAGCCAGGAGGCCTCGTGCGGCAACTTGAGGCCCAATGTGCGTAGGATCCACGTCGGGCTCGTCGGATCTACGTCGGATGCATGTCGGATTTACGTCGGACCATCGCCGCACGAACGTCGTCCCGTATCTGACGGGGCGGACGTGTGGACCAGATGATGCAACTATTGCGCGCCGCGCGAGGCCTCCAGGATTTTCATCCTAGAGAAGCAGCACCACCACCAGCAGGAAGGTAAGACGAAGCCACGACGAGGACGAATCAATTCGGGTGGGGGGAAATCGGAGATCTCTGAGGTCCGGCGGCTCTGGAGGATTTCTCGAGCGCCGCGGCCTTCTCAGAGCGTTCCGGAACGCTCTGAGAGCTTTCCAGAAAGCTCTGGAACGGATTTGTCCTCGTCCCAGCCCCGCTCGACAGAGCAGCAGGAGAAGTGGCACCACCACCAGCAGGAGGAACCCGGGGGGGCGTTTCAGGTGGTGTGGTCATCCTCCTCTCACTCGAGGCATCCCCGATCCCCAGCTCGGGGAGGCATCGTGGACCACCTCGCTGGAGGTGGCCCCCCCTGGTGGTTGTGGTGTCGCTTCTCCTTCCCCAAAGGAAGGGGGGGTAGGGCTTTTGCAGTGCGCTGCTGACTGACCACCAAGCTCCAAAGGCAGGAGGAACCAGGGACTGAAGGCCAGGGCAGAAAGCGTGAGAAGAAAAACGGTCTGGACGTCCTGACGCCCCGAGAAGGTGCGCATAATTCAGAGGCTCTAGCGTATAACATACTTGGTCCGCGCCGTACAAGGTGGAGCAGCATACTTACGCACAGCGGCGGGTGAGAATGGTTCGACGAGGAGGGCGGTGGACGTTCAGAAGAAGGGTTCGACGATCGAGGGAGGGCTCGACGCATGGGAGGAGGGAGGTCGGGGAGGAGATGGGTGGAACACGGGGAGGTACGAGACGTGCCACATGCAGCTAGTTTCGGCTACGCCACGACACACTTTCCTTCATGCATGGCCGTCTGAGGCGCTGGGAAAATCAGGCTCGTGAGCCGGTTCGCAAACCACATGTTTGCGATCTTCCCCTTTCGTCCGCCCCGCTGGGCGGAGGACGACCGCGACGACGACGTGGACTCATACATCCGACGTATTGAAAACATAAAAGAAGGTGTGTTTGAAATATGTCTGGCTTCCCTCAAATCTACGCCACGCCAGAAAAAACGTCAAGTCCAGCAAGCCCTTCAGGGCGTGATTAGGTGATTTAGCGAATCTGGTCTTTCAACCTCCTGTTTCCCCTCATGGGACGGTTTAATCACTGCTCTGTATTCGTATACCCTGTAACGCCCCTCGCGGGGGTAGAACCAATTTGATCACAATCACTCTCTGGAGCGTCGTCGTGACGCTTGTTGTTAGCCTTACCGCGGTGTCACCAACATCATGTTTGTTGCTTCCGCTACGCATGGTGTCTCTTATTGCCGTGTTCTTTCTGAGTGTGTATCTCCGTCCTGGCCCTCGGCGTCCTTGAAATGTTTATCCCTGCTCTGTTTGACGCTCCCATCTGGCTTCTGTTTGTCCTCACCCTCCTCCTCCTCCTCCTCCTCCTCGTTCTCGTCGTTTTTCTTATCCCTCTGCTCCTCCTCCTCCCCCATCGTCCTCCTCCTCCTCCTCCTCCTCCTCCTACTCCTTCCTGCTCCTCCTCCTAGTACTCATCATCATCATCACCATCATCATCAGTCTCCTGCACATCCTCCGCCGACTTCCCGTCTCTTTTTCCCTCCCTCCCTTCCTGGTCGTCCTCCTCATCGTGGGGCCTTGAGGGACCTCGCGGGGCATCCTGGGACCTCCTGGAACGTCCTGGAGACTCCTTGGGATTCCCACGGCCTCTGGGGGCGTCCTGAAATCTCCTGGAGCTTCCTGATGCCTCCTGAGGCCTCCTGGGGCATCTTGGTAACTTTCTGAAGCCTCCTGTGGCCTCCTGAAGCATGAAAATTTGCCTCAGGAGGCATCAGGAGGCCTCCTTAGGCTTCCTGGGGCCTCAAGCCTCTTGGGGCCTCAAAATTGGCGACACTTCCAAGGATGGGAACTTCCCGTTGAAAAAGAGGGCGCGGTGGACGTTGAAAAGATGACAATGTCACACTTGAGGCCCAAAACCGTCCTGGGCACACCCCGGCGCGAATCCCAGCCCTGCAAAAAACGGTGCGATTTGCCCCCTGTCAGCTGTCCCGCTGGTCCCCGGGAGGGCTAGTCCCACCAGCCCTGTGGGCGTAGGTGGTTTAGGGAGTTTCCTCGGGGAGAGGTTTATCACTGTTCCCTATTAATATACACCCCCTCCCCCAAGCGACTGGGAACACACACTCTGCCCCCACCATCCCTTGTAAAAACAATACAAAACACACTCTGCCTCCAAATTCGGAGCATGCGCAGCGAACCCGATGCGGCCTCCTCCCACCATCATTGTCAGAAAACAATACAGGAGTACACTTGGCGGGCGGCTGCGGCGGCGGCAGCGACTGCGGCTTCTGCGGCGGTGGTGGCGGCGGGGGCGGCGGCGGCGGCGGGGGCGGCGGGGGCGGCGGCGGCGGCAGCGGTGGCGGCAGCGACTGCGGCAGCAGCGGCTGCGGCGGCGGCGATTCGGCAGCGGGGGCGGCCGCGGCGGCGGCGGCAGCGGCGGCGGACAGCGGCGGCGGCGGCGGCGGCGGCGGCGGCGGCGGCGCGGCAGCGGCGGCGGCGGGCGGCGGCGGCGGCGGCGGCGGTGGATGCGCCCCCAGTAGCTGCCCATTCAAAGACGACTGCTGCATATGCTGCGGCTCGGGCCAGGCTCGGGTGCTACGTACGTGTTGGGAGGGCGGGTGGGAGTGAGCGAGACGGCTTGTGGGCGGGGAGGGAGACTCTTGACCCCTCCCCCTGCCAGGCAATTGGTTTCGACCCCCCTACTCCACTTCACCAGCTCCTAAGCAGAGCCAATGCCGACCCCCCCCCCCCACCGTCCCAGTCTAAACAAAAATCGAAATGAGCACGGCCGCAAACTCTGGATCATGCTTGGGCGCCCCACGATCACTTTACATTCATTTTCGATAGGGAAGGCGGGAAGATTGCTTGGCGTGTGCAGGCCCACCATCCCTGCAGAACACTCTCAAGTGAATGTTGCTGCACATCTTAGACTAAACACGGGCACCTCGCGATCATATCGCATCGGTATTTGATAAGGAAGACGGGGTGCCCTGGCACTCGCGGCGCACCTCGCACCTCGCGGGCGTGGCGCACCTGGCTAAAACATGCATCGGTTCCCGATGGTTGTCGATGGCGGCCACCGCTGAGACTCGAGTACTCCAGGGACGGGTGGGGGTGAGCGAGACGACCGTCCCTCGAGGGGGGGATCTTGATTGTTGCTCCTAATTAGCATACGCCCCCTCCCCCACGCTGCCGCCCTTTCACCGTTCCTGCCAAAAAATAGCATATGAACTTTGCGCAACATGTGGATCATGTTCGAGCGCCCCGCGATCACTGTTTTGATAGGGACGAGGGGGGAGGGGAATGCATGGTTTCCAACGTGTGCAGGCCCACCATCCCTGCAGCAAAAAATAACTGCGAAATCCACATTGCAAAACAAAATCTTGGACCATGCGCGGGCGCCCCGCGAAATTTGACAGGAATAAGGGGGGGCCCTTGCACGCGCGGCGCATCTCGCAGGAGTCGCGATAGTCCCCTATGGTTGTCGATGACGGCCCTTGCCCGTGCTGAGGCGTGGGTGCTACTGATGTGTTGGGGATGCGAGTGCGAGTGAGCGAGACGGCTTGCGGCGTTGGGTAGCGTGACCGCTTCGGCTCCTTCCCCTGGGTCTGGAAAGGGGGGCGGGTCGCGAGGGGTCAGAGGGTACATGATGTCTCCAAGAGGGTCCGAAATATCTCAAGGTTGAACCCACTGTCGCACGCTATGGCCCAAGATGGCTCAATAGTAGCCTGCGCCATGCCTCGAAGAGGCCCCGAGACCGCCCTAAGACGGCTCCTAGCGCCCACGGAGCCCCCCCCGAGGGGACGCCTCCGATTGGATAAACACATTCCCTTCCAATCTTTATGACAAATCAATGACGTCGGCTTTTGGCGCGAATAAATGGTGCGGCGATAAATGGGGGGCAGCGAGGGCTGCAGAACAACCCCAAGGGGGCCTTTTTTTGCCCCAAAAGGGGTATGTAGGGCACGAGAAAGGTACCTTTTTCCCCTCCCCATTGATCGCCCCCCATCAATTCGCGCCACCCGGGTCAATGCGCCTCTGGCTCTTGCAAGATCCCGCGCTCTGGCTGACCCCCCCTTGCATTGACCATCATGGACCCCCGTCCCTTGAGCCCCGTCGGCTTCTCGCCTTTTCGCTTCCGGGTGGCTTTCGGGGCCTCAAGAAGGCAGCTCCAAGACCGCCCCAACTGAGATCCACGAGGGGCGCAGGAGGGCCCCAAGACGGCCCGCACTAGCTGCCCAAGCGTCGACTCCGAAGGCTTCGACGAGGAGGCCCTAATCGAGGACCCCCCCTTCTTTGATCGCTGGCCTCGAAGCGGCCACAGGAGGGCCCCCCCCAAAAGAGCCCCAAGGAGGCCCCAAAGGCACCCTAAATGACCCAGAGGATGCGCAATGAAACTCTCACGGACCTCCCATATCGAACGAACAACGGCGAAGGCATTTATTGCTGACTCCCGGGTCTCCTCGGGCTGATCCCGAGCTTCGGTTTGACGGCTGCCCCTCTCTCTGTCCCGCTCTTTGCTCCTAAGAGTCCGTGGCCAAGGCAACTCGCCTGGGCCTCGTGTCCGGATGAGCTGGTGGGGGTATGGAACGACCTCGGTCCAGGAGTAGTCCGCTTCCGAGTCCCCCCGAAGCCGTCGCAAAACGACTAAGCATAAAAGAAACGGGCCAGGGGTCCCACGTCGACAACAAGAATGCGTCATCGATTGGTCTGGGGCTGTTTAGTTTGGAACACGCTTTGGGTTTAATCGGCAACGCCGGCGATCGCAAGCGCGTCTGTGCGGAGCTGGGGCTTGGAGATTTCGCCAAGGGGATCTGCTTTTGAGATCTGAGGGGGGCCCAGCACTGTGGCCGGAAATTCAGGGGAAGATTTTCGCAAGACTCTCAGCCAAGATCGTTTCGGACATGTTGTGCAGACTCCCCCGATCCACCGCTAGGCCTCCCGGCGTGCGAGCCGGAACCCTGCAGCTGGAAGGCTCCCTGCACGAAGACCGGCAGGCTCCTCGGCGTGGCCATGGCCCGCGTGGACGACTTCATCCTGGCGGGCGACACGTCGCACCCCGAGTGGCAGGCCAAGGTCAGTCAGATCCGGGGGCGCTCCAAGTGGGGCACCCGGGAGGACAGGAGTGAGGGGCTCACCTCCCTCGAGCAATGCGGCGTCACGATCGGGAGGGGCTTCCTCCAGCAGCAGGCGCACGTCGATGAGATTCAGGAAGCTCGAGCGGCCAGCGAAAGTGAGCGGCGCACCACCGACACCCTCACGGATGCGGACAAGACGGTGCTCCGGGCCTTCTGCGGGGAGATCACTGGCTCGGCGTGAACACCGTGCCTTGCCTCCTCTCGTGGGTCGCTGACCCCGAACCGAAGATTCCGAGTGGGACCCACAGCCTCCTCACGGGGCGGACGACATCGTCAAGCTCGTCGAGCAGAGCCGCCACGGGGAGATGTAAATCTACCGACACGCTCTGGACGACCTGGCCCTCTTCACGCTCGGACGGCCACTCCCAAGGCGGACACATCCCCGCCACCGCGCCCGAGACGGCCGTGGACGACAAGCTCTCGAAGTTCACCGTCCCGGACTGGGGCTCCAGGAAGCTGCGCCGCGTGCTTCGGTCGAGCCTGGCAGCAGAGGTACGGGAAGCGGGTGACGCGGAGGGTGAGCAGTGCATGGTGCGACTGGTGCTCACGGAGGTGCTGCACGACAAGCCACCTCTTGCGGGGACGAACTACAGCACTGCGGAGTCTGCCAGCCGTTCTGGCCACGGGCTGCAACGCCTTCTGCGATGGCGCGGTTCGTTCCCAGTCGGCCGGACTGGGGCTTGAGGAGCGGCGGACGGCCATTGAAGCGTTGGCACTCCGCAGCGCCCTGGGCGAGGGCCAGACGACGGTGCGCTGAGTCCACTCCCACGCGCAGATCGCCGACGGGCTGGCTAAGGCCACTTGGCAGGCCGTCGGCGTGATTCGGGCCTTCCTGAAGCAGCAGTGGCATCTCCGCTACGACGTGCAGTTCAGGAGTGCCTGGAAGCGGGCGGCCCTTGGCAAATGCATCTTCGACGAGACGGATCCGACCGACCCTGCTGCCGCACGACGCGTGCTCGAGGAACGGCGCCTGGCACGTCAGGAGTAGACTACGGATAGCCTGAAGGGGAATGCAGAAAGCGAGACGAGCTCTTCGGCCCTGACTACCTCCGACTACATGACTATGATTCAGAAACTTCAGCTGTATACTGACGACGGCAAGAAGTTCATCATGCAACACTCTGTTGGCACAGTCCCAACTCCCCTGGTCTGAATACTACGCAGGACGCCTTTACATGTGTTCCTCCTTCCTCTTTTTTTCTGCCACGTCCATCCCTTTGCCATCCTCGGCTCAAGCGAGGGTGGGCGGGATTCCTTTGACAAAGAGACCGGCCGTGCTGGTCAGACCGCGCAGGGGTGCGCGGCCGATAGACGAAAGGTGTCCATCTGCATCGTCAGTGATATTCCAGCGAGTATCCCATCGTCTGTCGACAGCAACTCCGACGTTGACTTCTTCCTGGAGTTCTACGATTCAGACTGGGGGAGTCCGGGAAGGAGTCTCTGAGAAAAGGTCGTTCTCGGAAGCATCTTGGAGTCGTCCTGGGTGCCTCTTTGGAGCGTCTGCAGCCGTCTTGGGGGCCACCTTGAGCCGACTTGGGGTTTTTTGGGCGTCTTGGAGCCGTCCTGGGCCGTGCTGGGGCCGTCTTGAGGGTCTTGACGATGCTCCGTCTTCCAGAGAGGGTGGCCCTTGTTGGCGCTGTACCGATTCGGACGCATTTGGGGTCCATCTTGGACGTCCCCACCGGAGCGCGCCGGGGCCCCCCTTTGGGCTCCCCTTTGGGCAGCCAAGAGAGCTCCGAAAGAGATTCAGATAGCCCGAGATGGCTTCCAGGATGGCGCGCGGTGGTCGACGGCAGCCCTGCATGGTTTTCAAAATGCGTCCAAGAGGCGCCCAGACGGCCCGATGCTGCCGCAGAGCTCGCCAAAGAGGCACCCGAGAGGCGAAAATCATCGAAACACACGGTGTTTCTCTGGCTTCCCAGCTGTTTGCTTCCCATGGGCGTCGGCGGCCTCAAGATGGCTCCCAGAGGGCCCCAGTAGGGCGGGCCTACTTGGGCGCACAATGACCCTAAGACGGCCCCAAGACGGCCCCAAGACGGCTCAAGATGACCCCCAAATGCTACTTTGGGGGGGCCCTCGAAGAAGAGGGCAGCCTCAGACCCTCTGGAAACTAGAAAGACGATTGGGGGCCTTCTGGTAGGCATCTGGGACGGTGCGCATGGGGGGGAGGGAACGGGCGGGACATTTTTGACGTCAGTGGGACGGGCTTACCAGCTCCATTAGGGGAAGTTCCCTCCTCCTACCACCTCCCCATGGGTGTGGAGGGGAGGGGTCGCGAGGCGTAAGAGCGTCAAAGATGGCCTCGGCGAGGAAACCAAACTCATTGATTTCACTAAGGTGTTGGCCCCGTTTTGGCCTCCTGAGGAGCAGGGTCCTAACGTACCACGGCCCCTCCTTTGATCGATCTGCCCCCAGATGGCCCAAGATGGTCCCCGAGGCTCCCAAGAGTGAGGCCCCAAGAGGCCCCCAAGATGCCCCCAAGATGCCTCAATGGGGCTCCCAAGAGACCCCCAAGAGGCCCCAAGAGGCCCCCCAGAGGCACCCAAGACGCCCCAAGAATCCTCGGTGAGAAAGCCAAACTCATTAAATTTATCATCGTTTTGCTCCCAGTTTGGCTCCCTGGGGGGGGGCCTAATTTGAGGAGCCCCCCTCCTTTGATCCCAAGGGTGCCCCTAGCCAGCCCCAAGAGGTGCCCAGGAGCCCCCCAGAGGCCCCCCAAGAGGCCCCAAAGATGCCCCCCCAAAGGCTCCCAAGAGACCCCCAAGAAGCCCCAAGATGTCCCCCAAAGGCACCCAAGACGCCCCAAGAGGCCTTGGGCAGAAAACTCAAATCATCGATTTGAATTAACGTTTTGGCACAGCTTTGCCTCCTGGGGTGACAATTGAGGAGCCCCTTCTCTCCTTTTGATCGATATCCTCCAAGATGGCTCCACGATGGCCCCCGAGGCTCCCAAGGGTGCCCCAAGACGGCCCCAAGAGGTGCCCAGGCAGGAGCCCCCAAAAGGCCCCCAAGATGCCCTTCGGAGGCCCCCAAGGAACCCCTAAGAGGCTCAAAGAAGTCCCCCAAGAGGGCCTCAAGATGCCCCAAGAGGCCTCGGCGAGAAAACCCCGAACATCGACTTTGATTGAGGATTTGACCACATCTTGGCCTCCTGGGGGCGGGGGAACCTAATTGATAAGTGAGGAGTTGCTCTCCGTTGATCGATCTCCTCCAAGATGGCCCAAGATGGCCTCCGAGGCTCCCAAGAGTGCCCCAAGACGGCTCCAAGAGGTGCCCAGGAGGCTCCAAGAGGCCCCTAAGAGGCCCCCAGGATGCCCTGAAAATGCTCCCAAGAGACCACCAAGAGGCCCCAAGGGGCCCCAAGAGGCTCCCCACAGGCACCCAAGGCGCCCCAGGGACTGCCAAACAACCCTCAAGACATCCCAAGACGTTCTGCTCGCCCTCCTCCTCCTCCTCCTCCTCCTCCTCCTTCTCCTTCTTCTCATTCCCCTCCTCCTCCACCGCTCAGTGTTCCACTTTCACCGGCATAATATCTTGCCTGGGCATCGTTTCTGGATGGGCTGGTGGGGTTACGTAAAACGTTTAGAATAGAGGAACAAACAACGACATAAACAAAAACTTTCGAAACTCCGCGCGGGTGTCTTGGATCTGCGCTGGACCCCTCCCTGGCGCGCTGAGCGCGTCACTGGCGGCGCCTGAGGCGCCGCCAGGGGGGCCAGCACATATCAAATCAATCATAGCGGGTTATGCAGCTGCCTCCATTCAAAACAGCATCAACATGTTAACCAATGTAAGCCCCAAACAATACATCAATGCACAATGCAATTCACAACTATGTGGTGTAGTGTAAGTCGTGCGATGTGAAATAGGTGGTGCAAGCTACACTGTGTACGCAATGCTGTGTAAATAGGTAGCCTGAGCCATGTGGTGTGAGCCATGAGGTGTGAGCTATGAGGTGCACGCTATTTGGTGCAAGCTGTTGCGCCAGCTATGTGGTGTGAGTTGTGTGGTCTGAGCTAGTTTGCGTAAGCTATGTAGTGTGTGACTCATGGTGGAGGATATGCGGTGTAGTACATGCGGTGTGAGCTACATGGTGTGAGCTATGCGTTGCAAGCTATGTGGCGCTCGCGAGGTGCCAACAAGCGGGCACCAGGCGAAACCTCTGCTTACGACGCGCCCTCGGGCGGGCACCAGGCGAAACCTCGGTGTTCCCCCCCAGCGCTGGGCGCCCACGAGGCACCCACGAGGCGGGCACCGGCGACCTGGGCAAGAACCTCCAGGTGTAAGCACGGCTGGGAACAACAGACCATGTTGTGACCTTCGCACGACGAGAGGACGTCCAGGGGAGACGGTTGACTACGAAGGCTCCTGCTCGTCAGGCGCGGGCCGCGCGCTTGCCGTCTCGCACGCCATAGCCCAGGCTGCGCCGACGGCAGGCAGCGCTTCAGGGGGGGGGCACCACAAAACGGGGTCGCCACCACCTGCTCTAGAGGAAACGGACCTCCCTGGACCATCTAGCAACTACGATAGAGGAAGAACAACACATAAACATATAATATCGTTTCGAACTCCACGCGGATTTCTGAGATCCACTGATGCCTCCTCCGTGGCGCGCGGAGCGCGTCATGGGCAGCGCCAGAGGCGCCGCCAGGGGGACCCAGCGGAAACTAAGGCATCCGCGCGAAGCTCCGAACATGTTAACTATGTTCATGCGGTTTTCTTCGTCGAATTAAAAATCAGGTCGGACGAAGGGGGGGGGGTAAGGGCGGGTGCCGTCGCCTCCCGGCGCCCGTCGAGGAAGGCGCCGGGCGGCGTGGCCAAAAGCCAGATGCCAGACGCATGCAGCAGTTCCCGCCCCCACCTCCCCCTTCCACAATCTGCCCCCACTTCGTCCGACCTGGAAGGACGGCCAAAGACGTCCAACACCGTCCCGATCCTCGATCCTGTCCCCTGCCCGATCCTCTGCCCCCGTTTCCTCCCCCCCGCCTTCTTCCTCATCTCCTCTTGTCCTCCTGGGGATGCGAAGAGCTGCTCGTGCGGCGGCGATTGGGCGGCGCGAGGCTGTGGGAGACGCATCCGTCTCGGCCTTGCCGTTCTCGCCCGCGCACCGCCCAGATGTCTGCCGTGCCGCCCGAGCCCCGACCCTCGACTCCCAGGTGGTGATCGGAGGAGGGCCCGCTGAGACAACGGCGGCCCTCCCGCCTGGCCCGAATCTGCTCGAAGTCGGCCCCCGGACCCCTCATTGGTGCCGCGCAGCGCGGGGGGAGGGGGAGGGGGGAAGGCTTCTCAGGAGGAGGCTGCTTCTTAGACGGCGCCTGCCCTACGTCTACGGGCAAGGCTCGCGCCTTCCAAGAAACAGCAGCCGCCGTCTGAGAAACCTTCCCCCCTCCCCTTCGCCCCTCTACGCGTGGCCGACCTTCCCGGGGTTCCGTAGCGGATCTGGCCATGACGATGAGGGAGCCTCCCAGGAAGGCCCAGAGAGCACGGGAAAACGCGAGGGAGGTCCGCCGCTGTCTCGCTTGGAAGTATTTTTCTTCGCGGCGACAACGGGCGTTATGGGTGGGGGGGGCGGGGGCATGGCATAACGTAACGCCCCTCCCCGCCGTGTTGGTCCGGCACCACATGCTGTTGTGTCGGACGCACTGCGGCGGTGCTGGGGACGCACAGCGGGGGGGGAGCGTCACGCTACTGGGGGTGCAGGGGCGAGGCATAACGCGCGTCGTGGAACCAGCGGGTAAAACACAAAAACACGCTCCTGGCCCTCCTCCGAGGTGATCCCCCACAGTGGCGACCCCCCTTTGGCACTGCCCGACGGGGGGCGAGGGGCGCGCGGTGGGCGCAAGGCACCCCGCCCTCCTCGGAGGTTGGGCCGGGCCGACTGGTGGCCCTGCCGCGGCCTCTCCGCGCTCTCGCACTCTCCTCCTCCCGCCCCTGATTCATATCCTCTTCACTCTCCAGCCCTCCTCATTCTCCTCCTCCTTTTCCACTCCTCCTCCTCCTTCTCCTCCTCCTCCTCCTCCTCTGCCTCCTCCTACTCCTGCTGCTCCTCCTCCTCATCAATATCCGTCTCCTCCTCCACCCCTGCCGTGTGATGTCGTTTTTCGAATTTCAGCCGCGCTCACATGTGGTCGCGTCGCTAACTGAAAATCCACACCTCCAGGGTCGTGAGTTGGCTAATGCAGGCAAACTTGCATCACTTGAGGCACGTTTGCGGCCCGGGCCCAGGGGTTTTTTAACAAAAAGGACCCGGGGATGAGAAAACGGCCGACCACGCAGATTTGGACGCCCGAAATGGGTACGGACCAAATGGATACAATGCCCAACAACAAATGTTGTACAAAGCCAACAACGGCCGCTGTTGGGCAGGCGGCTTTATGTCTTCAGTGAACAACGTCCGCGGCGGCGCAGACAGCGAGTCTTCTTCACATTAAAAATGAGCAGGAACTGCTGTTAGGCATCGTACCCATTTGTCCATATCCATTTCGATCGTCCCGAGCATTGGAAATATCAGCTAGCGCTGACTCCACATAGATCGGAGGACAGGAGGAGGACGAGAGGAGGATGAAAGGAGGACGAAAGGAGGACGGGAGCAGGACGGGAGGAGGACAGGAGGAACAAATTCAAGCAAACGCAAACAAGCAAGCGGGAGCAAGCATGCAGCAAGCGCAAGCGAGCAATCACAAGCAAAGAAGAGCCAGCTATCAAGTGCAAGCAAGAAAGGGCAAGCAAGAGCAAGCAATCGAGAGTAAGCACGCAAGAGCAAGCAATCAAGTGCTATTGGAAAAAAAGGGGGGCATTGGAAAAAGAGGGGGCTAGGAGCGCTCAGAGGTGGTGCATAGACATAGGCATAAGCGTAGGCATAGGAGTTATGGGGGAGGCATATGCATAGGCATAGGCATAGCCATAGGAATAAGGGGGGCATAAGAATTATGGGGGGGATGGCAACGGACCAGTTGGTGGAGAATGACTTAGGACTCCTATAGGGCAAGCCTATTCGGAGAAAATCACGATATCGAAGACCTTGATGTCCAGAACCATTCGGCTGCCGAGTAAACCTGGGATCGAGCCCGTTGATCGGGCCAAATCCACGCCACGCTGTCAGGGCTGGGCCACATCGACGGCCGAACGAGCTCACACAGGACCTCCTGGGGGATCTCACCAGAATCAACGCTGGCTTCCTCCCCACCTTCTGGACACGCGTTCCTCGAATGACGTGCCCCCGACCTCCCCCTTCCAAACGACCATGCCGGAATCCTTGCTCACCTGCTGCCCCTGGAGCAGCTATTCTAAGCCACACCATGGTAACCCTCCCCGGCGGCGGGACAGCGCGCCGGGCCTCCGCCGAGGCAGCAGTGGCCTATAGGCCCGAAGGGGCGGTGGTGCCCATGACGGGGTGGTCACACTGCAAGCCCAGCGGGCCCCACTCCTCAGAGAGGTGCAATACAAGAGGTCCCCTCTCCCCCTCTGTTGGCGCCTGAGGCCCCCAGAGCCTGAGAAACGATCCTCGATCCCGCTCCTCCCTCCCTCCGTCCCTCTTCCTTCCTTGCATGGGGCCCGCGGCCCCGGAGGCCGAAGATGATGAGATCGCTCCACCTTCCCTTCATCTTTCTGAGGTGTTTGAGCTCTGGACTGTCCTTGTCGTCTTGCGGAGACATTGGCGGGATGGCCGCTGCGGCTATGGAGGCTTAACACGCGATCGAGGAGAGGAGCCGTTGGCCAAGGCGGGGGAAGGATCGTAGCGCAACAGGCGATCGCTCTGGGGCCCATGTGCCCCGATTCCCTAGGTGCTGGCAAAGTGCCTGGCCTGACAGGGGAGAGGGGACAGGCGAAGAGGAGAGGAAAGCAACGGCCCCCTCTCGGGCGCGGCGGTGGGCACCAAGCAAGGACCCTCTGGAATCTCCTCCTCCTCCTCCTCCTCCTCCTCAATTTCCTCCTCCTCCTCCTCCTCCTCCTCCTCCTCCATGGCAAGGCTTTGGGCTACGCCCAGGCAGCCCCCCAAGCAGTCGCCGCTCAACCGGCCCCCGAGTTGCTTCGGGTGGTCTCAACACCTCACCCGCAGCGCGGAGCGCCAGAGGCGCCGCCAGAGGCGGCGCCAAGGTGTTCATACCGTGCAAGACTACTCGGGGCTTGTAGAGCCCAGCAGGGACCATCTGGAGGGGCTGTCTGTGCGCAGCCCGAGCTCTCACCAGCTCCTGCTCATGCTCCTGTTCCTACTTCTGCTCCTGCTTCTGCTCCTGCTTCTGTTCCTCCTCATCCTCATCATGTTCCTCTTCTTCCTCCTCCTCCTCCTCCACCCCCTCCTTCTCCTTTCCCTTCCATTCCTCATCCCCTCCTCCCCTTCCTTCTAGCAGAGGAAGCAAGGAAACATATACATACTGGGGGATAAACCATGATAAACTAGAGTCCGGCCGTCCTGCTAGCAACCTCGTGCTCTTGCAGCTTGAAGATAACATCTTCTTTTCCTCTTGCTCCTCCTCCTCCTCCACTTCCTCCTCTTTCTCTTCCTCCTATTCCTCCTCCTCCTTTTACTCCTCCTCGTGCTTCTCCATGGCTCCCGTCAGTCGCACCCCGAGGCCGGTCGAAAGGGCGGGCTGGGCGTTTCGCCTGAGACTTCCTCACCATGAATGATCCTGAAGCTTAAAAGTGGCAGCCGATTCGCGGATCCAAGGCGGGTGGTTTTCAACATGTGGCCCTCGCCTCAGCGCCGTTAGTCATTGCAAGTGTTTCACAGATTGAGGGCGGGTCGTTTTCAAAATGTGGCTCCCGCCTCAGCGCCGCGCGCATTCGTGTCAACAGCTTTCGACAGCTTCGCGGGTTGAAGGCGGGTCGTTTTCAAAGTGTGGTTCCCGTTTCAGTGCCTCGTTTTGAAAGTTTGCAAGAACTTCCCTGCTTGAGGGCGTGTTTTTTGTGTTTCGAAATGTGGTTCTCGCTTAGACGCCGCGCGCAATCGATTTAAAACGTTGCATGCATTTCACGGATTGGGAGCGGCTCGTTTTCAACATGCCATTATCGCCTTAGCGCCGCGCGCATTCATTGTAAAACAATGCAACAGCTTCACTGCTTCCGATGGTTGCCGCGTCAAAAATGGTGTGTAGGAAAGACTCAGGATTGACGGGTCGCCACAGTTACATTGATTCGTGATGTTGGCGCCCCAAGAATGGTGTTCGAGCACGATCCAGGATCGCCAAGACGCGCATTCATGTAAGCTCATGGCGTTGCAGTCCGGAGAATGGTGTTTTCGCACGCTCTAGGATTTTCGCACGGCTGCTCCCCGACGGGGCAATTCCCTCAGTGGAAACTACCCCTTTGCAGGGGCCTATGACGAGGGAGTTTGTAGTGAGGGTGTGTTCCAGCATCGTTGATGGGCCTTGGGTTTACACTGGTCCTTCTCCTCCTCCTCCTGTTCCTCCTTTACCTGTTCGTCCTGTTCCTCCCGTTCCTCCTTACCTCCTTCCTCCTCCTGCTCTTGCTTCCCCCCCTGAGAATCGGATTTGAGTTTGTTGTTCCCCTGGAGGAAATTAGATCTTGAGCCAAACGCCTGCGGCGTGGCATGTTATCCAAATACATACCGCAATACAACTACACAACATCCTGCCCACCCAATCTGAACGCAATAATCTAATACCCCCTATCGGCTGACACGCCGAATGTGGATACGAAGTGCACAACAATGAAGGCGATTCGGTCACGGAAAATCGCGCCAGTGGTGGCAGAAACTATGGGATGCCCTGAGGCGACACTACATGTGTAGACGCAAGCCAGGACTCCATCCTAGCACGCGAAGGCGTGAAACTAACGCACATAAAAGTGTACAACTGGCGCGAGGAAAAAAAAAACGACTACACGCTTCGGTGGGGGGCGACCATCATCCTCTTAATCGTCAGGCTGCTTGTTTTGGTCACCTGCATCTGATCTCGCACATGGTACTGCTCCATTCCTAACTCTCTCACTCATCTCTCAACGTGCCATTGGTCCGCCTCATGCCACCACCCATCCCCGTTCATTTCCAGAGTTCGACTGGGAATCGATTCGCACCACATATCCTGGCCCTGGTCCGGGCTTGCCGCGGACATTAACGTCGAGACTAGTTTGCGCTTCTCCTTCGGAGCAGTCAAGATCAATCTCCTTGCCCAAGGAAACCAATCGGCTCAATGAGCTCGAAGCCAGATTCGCCGTGCCATCTGCTTACATGGTGATGATTTCCCGCGGTCCAGATCAAAATCACAGTCGGCTGCAGCGTTCATAAAAATCGCCCCCGTTGCTGGTGGCGCCCCGAGTGCCGTGCGCTGACGTTGGCAATCTTCCACGCATGCCCGGTGCACGATCTTCTTCGGGCAACCTAATGAAGATGTCCCTCTTGACCTTGGCGTGCAAGTGTACCCGCTTGACACTTAAGTCCCAGCTTGAGTCTTTCTCGGGCCCCCTTCGGACGCGCCCTATTTCCTCGTTTGTAACAGGCGCGGGGAGCAGCAGATGTCGGGCTTCAACTGGAACGGGCGGCGGCAAATCGATTCCCCCCCCTGGGAACTGTTCTTAACTTGCTGGGCCATGAGCCGGATTGTCGCTCAGAGTTGGCCTCCTCGCCCTCGCTGGTATCAGTCCACCTGGCGCCAATCGGGGCAATGCCGACAACGGCCGAGCAATCCTCCACATTCACTTATTCATCGACCGCGCGCTTCCAAGATTGCCCCATCTCCACCCCCCCCCCCCCCCCCCCCGAGCTTTTAATGCGAGTTATGGTTCGAGCCCGCTCCACGACGCATCGCCGCGACAACCTGCCAGAGCATCTTCGCGGTGAACCGCCCGCGCATATGCCACCCCTGGTAAATGGCCGCGCTTCAGCCACGCATCCGCACGCCTCGCGAAACCCTGGAATTCCCAGCCGGCCCTGGTGTCGGCGCGCTCCACGAAGCCGCTGGCGCGGCTGGTAGGTGGAACTGGTAGCAAGTGCGCGAAACTTCCCTGAATTCCCCTTGGCCCTGAGCTTCCTTGGGGCATCACTCGAGAAGCGCCGTGATCTGCTCTGGTCCATGTTATCCCAAGACCGTTCTTATTGTGATCCTGTTCGCGCCCGACCTGGTCAATTTCCATCGTCCCGTCCGTCTTGCCCTACCCAGCCTAGCTCGTGGGTCAGATGCTCTGACGGGGCACCCCAGTCGGCGGCCGCCGTCTGGTTAAACCGAGCCTTCGAGCATAGCTCGGCGCGGTCGGTCCGGGCGCATCTCTTCTCTTCGACTGGCCTCCTCCAGTTGGGCCCGCGCGGCGAAGCTGGCCCTGGCACTTCGCGCTGGGGGCGCACGTTCTAGAGGCTTTTAAACATAGGCCGAATGGTTCCCTGCATGAATGCTTCCACACCTTCCTCAACCTGCCCCAGGTCGCAATAGCGCAGATCGCCCTCGCGCGCGAGCGCGGCGTCGCGATTGAACGCCCCCTGCATTGGCGACGCGGCCCAATTCGAAGCCCCCGCAGGGTGTCAAAGAGACCGTATAATGAGCGCCCCATTTCCCCAGCGCGCGCCTGTAGCGCTCGAGCCCGCGGCCGAGAATTTGCCGTCTTTTCGGGCCCGAGCGTTTGAGTCCAAGGCTGCGTGCGTTGGGCGCGTGCGCTTGGACGTGCATTTCGGGCCCCGCTGGGGGCGGTGCACATTGGACGTGCTATCAAAAGCACTGCGGCCCTGCAATTGCTGATCTTCCTCGCCATTGCTCGCGTCACCTCGCGGTTGAACACCCGCGATCCCCGCGCCCATCGCACGTTGCCAAGTCCATGGCCGCCCGCGGTATGATTCCAAGTCCTGCCGCCATGCCCTTGTTCAGACTGGCGAATGAGCTCTAGGTGCGCGTGACTGCACGGTGCGCCGGCCGTCGCTGCACCGCCTTCCTGCTCCGGAACCCCGTGGACCTGCCCGATGACTTCCAAAGCGGCACTGAGCAACCACTCCACTTCATCGGTTTCGAACCACCACATATTTAAGCGGGTGCGTACCTGATCGGTGTTCATATTATCATTTTCTTTGTCTACATGCCCGGGCGGAGTTGCCCCCGCGTTGTCGTCGCCGGGCTTCGCGCCTCCGCCTACTCCTGGGCCCCTCGCTGCATCTCCTCGTGCTCATCTTTATCCCCCTAAACTTTCTGGTCCTCTCATCGTCTCCAGAAATCTGCAGTGCTTTCGGCCGCTGCTGGCCATGGCGGAGTAGCGCCAGCTGGCCTTTCGCCACCATCGCCCTCAGAGGTTGCGCGGAAGTCAAATCATCGCCCAAGGTCATCGTCGCCCCCTTTCCGCCTCCACCTTTCCAAGCTTTCTCAAGATCATTCATCTCGCCAGTCCTCCGATTAATTGCGCGCGTTAGTCACTCATTGTCCGACCACCTATGGCCTGATACCAGTGTCTTTCGGCGCGTGCAGGTCGGTTTTAGTTTCGCGACGTTGTCGAATGTCTGACGTTTTTGACAATCCTGTCGTCTACTCATGGGTCGTTCGTATCCTTGTCCTGCTGGGGGCTCTGGGGCTCCCTTCCCATCTGCGCTGCCGCAAATCCCTCTTGGGTGTTCCGGTCGCCCTGTCCTCTGAGCCGCTCGATGACGCGCTCTCGATCTTCTGCGCTATGAGGCATGCAGGTCGCGTCTCCGCCGGCTGTTTTTGGCACCCGGCGTGAACCTCGCGGCAGTGCATTGCGACTTCTCCACGCCGGTTCATCGAGCCGCTAAAGGCAACCGAAGCAAGAGAGCAAACCTTGACTTGGAACCGCCATCGGCACGACGACTCGGGTTTTAACCTCCATTCTGGTTGCCAGGGTCACCTTGCCACGGTGTTAACGTCACAAACGTCATATGAATCCCACTTCTCCCCATCGCTCCCTTCGTACCTGATCTCGCGAGTCTTGATGGCGCCCTCTGGGAAGCCTATGCTTCACTCTTGGCCGCTCCCACGTTTGCCCAGACATGCACCATTCCCCGCCTCGCTTTTAAATCGCTGCCATTCTTTGGGCGGGGCCTTCCAGCGCGCGACGCAGCGTTCCCCCAACTCCGGCAAGGGTTCGCTGCGCGCCCGCCGTCGACGCCCCACGCGGGCCGTCGCGCCATCGGCATCTCTCGCGTCGCAGGCCGCCAACGAAGGTGCCGGGGGGGTCCCTTCGCGGATGTCTACTTAATATGTAATGTTCTCATTTGACATGAATGTTCTGATTTCCCTGGCCTCTTTACCATTCGCATAATACTGCAAAGGGACTCACTTCCACTCTGGCGCCGAGGTCGCGCGAGGCTTCGAACGCTCACAGGGGCGCCGCAGCGACCCCCCATCGCTTCTAACGGTCGCTCTCTTGCGGCCAGCGATGAAAATCAGGTAGAGCAACATTCTGGCGGGCGACGGACCAACGAGCCCCGTACGAATAAACTCGGCCCCGGTTACAATGCGGCCCGGCAGCGCATGGCATGGTTGGCTCTCCTCAGCCTTCTTCCTCACTGTCAGCCCTCACCCCGTTAAACCAAATGTAGTCGACTGAGATCGCCAATATCACTTGTCCTGACATCTCCAACATCCTTCCGCGGGGTCTCCCCCTGGCCCCCCCCCCCCCCTGCACTGTGCAACTGAACTCCCACTTTGCCTGGTCTTGGACAACGCGCGGCCCTTTCGGTGCTTCGGCCTCCTCCCCGACATGCGCACCCTCCGCGTCGCTTAGCCCGCGGTCTCCTTTCCTCGTCGCCCTCGCCATTCCAGACATGGCGCCCGGGGCCCGCGCGGCGCGCTAGAAGCTGCAGCTGTTCTCGTGGATCGCCGTCTTCTGCCCCGCTGCCCGATGCCCGAGGTAAAGGCAGGGTCGCCCATCACTGTCTCAATCTAACACTATTCGGTTCCCTCTTTCTACCATTTCACGCGCAGACCCGAAGACCTTCCTCGCGTCGGCAGCCTGGATGCGCGTGCTAGCCGTGGACCACTTTGGGTTTTTTTTTTTACCCAGCTGTAACTCGTTGCCCAAGGGCCCGAGTGACTGCCCCAGTGGCTGCGGCGCAATGTTCACCGCTCCTGGAGGCCCCAGCAGGTTTGACCCGACCACCCCGTAGGCTCCTGAGGCCCAACCGCCCTCTGGTCTCCTGAATCCACGGGAACAACTATCGTCTCCGCGCCGCTCTCCTGGCCCCTCACAAGTACTTCATGCGCTTCCTTGTCGGGTCCCTCCATCTCCACAAGCTGAAAAGACATGTATTTTCCATCGAACTGCACTCTTTCCTGTCGCACTCTTTGATTCGCCTGCCCCAGCTTGTCCCGCGGTCGCAGCGAACTCCACGCTCACGTTGAACATGCCTCCTCTTGGTCATGACCTCGCCTCCCTGTCCTTCTACTTTGCTTCCCGATATTGCCCCCTCCACTCCTGCGCCCCTTTCGCCAGCCCCGGTGCTGCGACGCTTCCGGGAACTCCAGCTGCGCAGTGGCCTCGCCCATTTCGACACTGCAGCATCCCGGTCCAGGTAGGGGTTGCCCTAACATCTGCGCGGGCCCCCCGGTGCCTCCTGCCCCCCATGACCAGGGGGCGACCCCGTTGGCGTTCTTGGGGCAGCGGGCTGCGACGGCCCTTTTCACCGCATTGGTGTGCAGTCCCCAGTCCCCATGGCTCATCGGTTCATGTCCTCCTTTGCCTCCTTTCCAGCCTGGGGCTTGGCTTCCTTGGTATCCGCCCTGGGGGTCTCTTCTGTGGCCCCCTTGAAATGGCCCCCAGAGTAAACTTTGGTGCCTTGATATATCCCTTTGTATTGTCCTGCCTGCTCTCCCCGGTAGCCCATGACTCCTGTACAGAGCCCTTATCCATATCCTTTTTCTTCTCGCGTATCCTTTAATAGCGCAGTTGTTGGCAATGTGTCCATATCTTCCGCACTTGTAACGCATTGGTCCTTACCTTTTATGTTTCCTTTGCCCACCTTATTCGCGTCGTGTTTTCCCAGCTCGTGCCTCCCACTGTGCAAATCCACTAATGCCCGCTAACGTCGTAATAACGTGAATAATTCACGCCAAGGCCCAGTCACCAATATCTTCCTCGTAACCTGGCCAGTTTCCACGGGATCTGTTTTCGTGTCGGCCTCAATGTTTTCTATCTTGCCCAATCCTCGCACTTGATGAAAGGTTCCTTGTGGGACATGATGACATTTGGAGCTTTCACGCTCAACGGCAATGGTCACGAATATGCATACACCCATACTTTGCCAAGGACTCTACAAACGCGTTCCGTTGTTCAAGCTGGGCCGCCACGCCCTTCACTTTGTGGGGTATTCAGGATTCATGGCCAGGTTCAAATTGTGACAGATGGTGACTCCTCTAACGGCCGAGTTTTGCTAGTACATTCTCTTGTAAACCATTCGGCCGTCTCACCCTTGAATGTTCTACGAGGGCTCTTCCCTTCCAATTTGTCTGTAAAAAACAATGGAGGTCCTCGTCCAGCGTTGCGTAATCATCTCTTTTGAATTGTTTGTTCCCTTTTAGTGTCGCTTTCTTGCTTCTTGGTTAATGGCACCTTGGTGCATTCGCTCAGGAGTAACTAATCTCCCGTTCGCACTCTGTATCAAGCAATCCTCCTCGTCATCGGGCAATGCCACATTTACGGTTTAAATTTGTTTTTAATAATCAACTTGGGCAAGCGATTTCAGCAAATTGTCGTCCCACTCCTTGAAATAGGTCTGGTCACCCTGAAATATGTTTTACTGTCGAAGGGCCCGCAAAAAAGGGTTGCTTCCACATCCTCCGGCCCCCGTGCTTCCAGCGGGACGCATAGCTTCAGCGACCTTGGTACCATGCTCTAGGGCGTTCGCTTGGCGTTTTACTTCTTTCCGAACGCGTGTTTTTCATGCTGTTCAGAAGATCCCCCTCGCAGTACATGTTGCGGTTGATGACCGAGATGAGAAGGGCATGCGTCTTGCAACTAATCTGCAACATCGGGAATGCCCCACCATCGCCGACCAAAATGGTACCAAGTGTGGCGTCGCTCTCGAAGAGTAACCTCGTTCCTTTGTGGTTGGCTTTTAAGGCGGAGGTGACATACCTGAAATATCCGTTCTCGTAACCGGCTTTGCGTAGTTCCGCGACATCAAAGTCTGGGTCATCTGTGCCAGGATTCGGCGAGGCCGTCGCGGCTGCCGCCGCAGCCGTCACAGAGAGAGACTGCTTTGCGGAGTTAACCGGCGCAATGGGACCCGTGGGGCGAACTACTGCGATAGGGAGCTCTTTGCCCTGGAAGCAAATATATCTTGAGCCAAACGCCCGCGGCGTGGCATGTTATTCCAAAGGGTTTAGAAATAACAGCACAGTTCTGCTACACAACATCCTGCTCACCCAGTCGGAGCGCCAATCCAACACCTCCTGCTCCTCCTCCACCTCCTCCACCTCCTCCTTCTTTTCCCTTTCCTCCTCCTCCTCTTCCTCCTCGTCCTCGTCGTCGTCCTCCTCCCCCTCCTCCTCCTCCTCCTCCTTCCAGCCATCCTCTGGGCGCGGGAAACCCTGGCGGTGTGACGCGCCTCACGGCGCGCCCGAAGACCTCGTCCTGCCCGGGAGGGGTGGGCGACCGGCCGGCTGCGCGAATCAAATGGGCGCTGCGGATGCCAGATCGGCAAAGAGAGCAAACACACAGCTTGCTCTGAACGGGACCTACCCACTGAGATCTGGGCGCAATTCTCTTCCCCAAAAAATTACACGGCGAAACACGGGATCCGCTGGGCTTACGCGCACATATCGGGGCCCGGGAAATAAATGAATGTGATCCAGGAGCCTCTTGGTTCAAGAGTGCTCCGAGATGCCACACGATCGTTCCAAGACGGCCAAGATGGCCCCCAGACGCCCCAAGAGGCCTCCAAGAGCACTCCCCAGAGTGCCCCAAGAGGCAAAATTCATTACTTTTCCTTAGGTTTTGGCCAGATTTTGGCGTGTCCATCTTTTCGGCTTCCCGGCGCCCCAAGACGGCCCAAGAGGCCCCCAAGATCGCCCCGAGAGGGCCCAAGAAGGTCCCAAGAAGGCCCCAAGATGGCCCAAGAGGGCTCCAAGACGGCCCCAGAGGCATCCAAGACGGCCCAAGAGGGGGCTCAGAGGGGCCCCAGAGGGCCCCAAGCGATGCCCCAAAGGGGGAACACAAAACAGAACTTCGAGCCCTCGGTCTTAAGAAGCCCCCAGGAGGCCTCAAGAGGCCCCTGAGAGGCCCCCAAAGCCCCCAAGAGGCCCTCAGGAGGCCCCCAAGCGACGCTGAAGAGGCCCCCCAGCGGCCCCAAGGGGCTCACTCATGCGAAATGGGCCGGCGGAATAAGCGAAGCGATTCAATAACTGAATGTGATCCAGGAGCCTCTTGCACACGCGCGATGGGATCCGATAGTGTACACGGTGCTTCATGCGAAAAGGAAAAATTCTCGGCCTGGCGATAAAATGAATTTGCAGCCTTTCTGCCCTTCATCGAGAAGACTGCCAGACAAGAAACTCCATGGGGACAGCGCCTTAGTTCCATCTTTTGTGCGGGTGTTCACAGAACCATGTGAATTATTAGGCTTCCATTCGATCCAGGCGCCTCCCCGAAGCGGGGAACTGGCGAACACGTTTCGTGTGGTGGCGGGGGATACGCAGGTCAAAACCCCACTTACGCAGGCCGACAACATTTCCTCTTCAGTCCCGGATGAGGACGACAACGGACTGACAGACGACGACGACCTAACCGACCGACCAACCGACCACGAGGACGACAGCGACGACCGACCGATCGATGCCGACGCTGACCGACCGACCGACGAAGACGACGAGCAACCGAGAGGTTGAACGACAGGGGAACCTTCCCTCAGTTGAATCGCAATTGTGGCCCTACTCTATTAGTCAACATTGCACACTTATTCCACCAAAACCTGTGATCCACGAAACTCCCGCGCAATGTGAATTATCAGCTTTCCCCTGCGACCCAACCGCCTCCTCGATCGAGTCGAAGTGGGGCCCTGGCGAAAATGCTTCGTGTGTGGGCGGTGGAGACGCAGGTGGACATCTCAGATGGGCATAGCGCCGCTTCTGCCTTCATGGAAGAACATGCACGGGCAAGAAACTCCGGGGGACAGCGCTATACTTGCTTCTTTTTGAACGGATGTGTACAACACCATGTGATTATTAGTCTCTCCGTTCGATCCAGCCACCTTCTCGATCGGGTCGAAGCGGAAGACTTGCGAAAATGCTTCGTGGGCTGGCGGGGGGGACGCAAATCAGAGCCCCACTAACGCAGGCCGACACATTTTTCTCGCGAGTCACAGTTGAGGACAACGACTGAACGACCGACGGCGACGACCGACCGACCGACCGACCGACGAAAATCGACCAACCGACCGACCGACGCGCCGACCGACCGACCGACCGACCGACCGACCGGCCTTCCAGCCGACCGACCGACGTCGACGACGATCGATCGGCCGACAGGGAAACCTCTCCCTCGAAGAGTCATAGCACTGGTTGCACTTCCACGGCTCCGTGGGTTCCGTTTTGTGGGCCCGCCGTTCCTTTTTACGACTATACATTGTTCCACGAAAGCATGGGATCTACGAACCTCCAACGTCTACGAATGGTATCTGGAAGATCGCCTAGTGGGGTCCACGAGACTCTGGCACACACGCAAAAGGATCCATTGGGACCCATGGCTATTCTTGCCAAATTGATGCGCTGTCGGCCTGGGGGTATGTGCAGTCTGCGCAGACGTTACACGATGGCGCGGGCCGCCGCCCGTCGAGCTGCAGAAACCGCACTGATCGAAGCCAGCCGCTTGCAGCCAGGAGCCTCCGCCATCCGGACGAATCCGATCGGATCTTGCGGGTTCTTGCGGGGTATAGGGAAATTGTAAGGCGGCTGTAAAAGGCCAAGAAGGAGAACGGTCAAGTCCAGAGGAACCTGGCACGTCTTTAAGGATCCACAAGAATTCTGGGGAACCTTGGGGCATCGATGAATCTATGAACAACCCAGAGCACCCATCGCGGGATTTCGGAAGAATCCTCCCGAATCTGGGTGGGTCACGGAGAGTCCTGAGAAATAGTAGCTGCCGGGGGAGAGATCACGGGAAAGAGCCCGAACGACTCTTGGGGATGTATGAGGAAATCTGTGGGGGGCCAAAACGAATCTGCAAGAATCCTATAAAACACTTGTAGAAGGCACGGGGTACGGACGCCACATGGCGTCCCTAGGCTAGTAACACTACTAATAACGTGGTGTCTTGATACTCATAGGTATCGCATTGTAGTGTGCCACATGCAAACTACTCAGAAGAGATACGTCATTCAAAGACAAGGCTCCTGATACTGCTTCTTGCAGTGTCTCAGAATGTCCCATACGTACGACCCACTTCCCTACGTCTGGTGAGCTGACTGTCCGATTGACCGATTGGCTGACGTGGCGATCCAATGATCTCCTGGCAGTCCCACTTACAGACTGACACTGACATACTGCTTTGCTGACATACCTACAGGCCGACCGACCGACGTCCTGGCCATACTGCCTACCGATAGCCACTGACGTACTGCTTGACTGTCCCACCTACTGTCCGCCTGGTCAACTTATACTGCATTGGCCTACGTACTGCATGAGTGGCATACTGATCTAGGGCCTTCCTGGCCTGCGCACCTGCCTACCAGCAGCCCTGCTCTCGGCATACTTGCTGACCTACTGCTCTGCCGACCTGGCTGACGCCTGACACCGCATACCGCCTTACTTCCACAAGACTGAGATCTAGCAGACCAATCTCTGGTGACCGAGCGACCGCCTCTGACTTGTTTTCGTCTTGGGATGCTGCTCGTTTTCGTCGTGGCCCCCTCGTGGCCCCTCCGCGGGTTTGGAAGAGAAAAAATCCTCTCCCCTGTTTTTTCCCCTCGCCGTTGGGGCCCCTAGCTTCAGCTTCAGCTTCATACCGCCTCTGACTTGGCGTTGACTGTTCTCGGGCCCCAGGGCCATCAGACGACAATCCAGGGCTAATATCCCGTCCCAGCATGGGGAAAGGGTATACAAGAGGTCGAAAGGCCACCGCGACCGTTCGTGGTTCCCACATCGCGCCACGACGATCACGACGACGCAGGATCATTCCAGTCAGCATCGAATCAAAAAGTTGGACCGAATCGAAAGGTGCGAGGGATCGGGCTACATCGGCACGGACTCGACATCGAGTCGGATCGGCTAAGCCACAATGCGTAACAACGCCACGCGAACATCGGGCCGCATCGGATCGACAGGACATCTGAATCTAATCGGATCGAAGTGGGTGAACTCGACATCGAACCGACTCGGATCGAGCGGGCCCTGCGTCGTCGTGCCAGAGATCTGAAAGTGCCGGTCGCC
The DNA here is from genome assembly GCA_963575745.1 of Prorocentrum cordatum. Classification (NCBI taxonomy): domain Eukaryota; class Dinophyceae; order Prorocentrales; family Prorocentraceae; genus Prorocentrum; species Prorocentrum cordatum. The sequence goes on from CAUYUJ010003614.1 coordinate 192,706, forward strand.
ACGGCCAGGCGTGGCACGAACAAGGTGGAGACAACGATGGGCCCGAGTCCTATCTTGGAGCGGATCTGAGATCAGACCCCTGCAACAAAAACAGGCCGCGGCAACGATGCGGTCGCCGCTTCCGACCTTCCAGGCGCCAGTCTTGCGGTCTTGGTCCCTGGGGCCGCTGATGAAGAGCGAGCAATCAGAGGTGGACAGACTCGATCTCGGATGAGACCGATCAGATCGAGATTCGGACGCGCGAACAGGGTACGGAACAAATGGCACTGATGCCAAACAGCGAACGATGTCCAAAACTGGCAGCGGCCACTGTTGGGCAGCCGACCTGCTGTCTCAAACGGACAGTGTCCGCGGCGACACTGATAGCGAGGCCTGGTCAGAATGAACAGGCGATGTCGTAGCTCTTCGCGCGCATCCTTGTCCAATTCGATCGTCCCGAGAAATGGACCTGTACTCCAGATCCTTCAATAAGCACCACCCCTGTGCCAACCTGTCCGACGTCCCTTGCCCGCCACCCCCCACGCGCCCCAAACCCACTCCCTCTCGCTCCCCAACCTCCCCACGCCCCCCGAAGGACTGCGGCTTCCCACCCCACCACGCAATCCACCCCCTCACGCTCATTGAGAGACCTGGAGTGCCCTGACGTGCTCCCCGCCGCCGAGAACCGCAGCACGAAGGAGCGGGGTTCGAGAAACCGCTCGCCGCTGCGGGCCCCCCACCCCTGGGGGCCCCCCGCGTGCCCCGCACCCATCCCAACAGCGGCCTCAGGATGATCGAGGAAGAAAGAGACGCATAAACGTAGGTCGGGCCTGTCCCCCATACAGGCGGATCTTGGACGAGCAATTAAAAATGTCCAAAGCATGCTCCCAAATGGACAAAAACAATAAACGATTCGTCCCCCGTCGATTTCTAAACTATTTTTGAATATTTCTCCTGTGGAAGGACATGCCCGACTTAACACTTGGCCCCCCTCCCTGGCGCGCGGAGCGCGCGAGGGGCGGCGCCCAAGGTGCCGCCCGGGGGGGGGGGGGGCCAGCGCTGCTTCGAGAAGTCCGCGCGGAGCCCCACACGTTTATGTGTATGCAGACGTCTCTGCTTCTTTTTCTTCTTCATATGAGTATTCTTCTTAATTGTTGCTCCTCCTTATTATTACTCTTTGCATCTCGGGGTGAAGAGCTAGTCCATGGACCACCCCCCGGGGGCTTGATGCTCGCTTCCGTCGCAGGGAACGTTCCGTTCTTGCCGAGGAGCCGCTCCAGGCTCGATCGCCAAATGCCAGCGCTATCGCCACCGCCACCATCGCCAACGTCGCCAGCATCAGCATCATCATCATCATCAGCAGCATCATCATCATCATCATCATCATCAGCATCATCATCATCATCAGCATCAGCATCATCATCAGCAGCATCATCACATCATCATCACGCCATCATCAGCATCACCGACATCGCCATCCGCATCATCAATCTGACCATCATCCTCATGTTCATCCTCATCCTCCTCGTCATCAGCTGCACTGCTTTCATCTTCGTTGTCGTTGTCATCACCATCCAAATCACCATCGCAATCATCACCATCATCATCATCCTCATCATCATCACCACCACCGTTAACAGCATACTCAGCATCATCACCATCATGATCATCATGCCCATCTTCACCACCACCACCATCATCATTATCAACATCAGCATCATCATTGCCACCATCATCGTCAGAAGCATCACCATCATCATCAACATCATCATCATCATCATCATCATCCTCATCCTCGTCGTCCTCCTCGTCCTCATTACCACCATCAACGCAGGCATCATCTCCCATCGCCACCATCATCAAACTCACCATCCAAATAATCATCACCATCACAATCATCATCTCCATCAGCATCACCATCATCACCATCATCATCACCACCATCACCAGCATCAGCATCATCGTCAGCAGCACCACCATCGCCATTTTCATCATCAGCATGGTTATCTTCATCCTCGTCATCATCACCAGCATCATCATCGTCACCACCAACACCAGTATCATCATCATCATCCTCATCCTCATCCTCATCCTCATCATCATCATCGTCACTGGCATCGGCATCGTCTGCGTCATCATCATCATCGTCATCAGCATCACCAACATCAGCATCGCCATCAGCAGCATCACCAACATCATCAGCAGCATCACCATCATCGTCATCATCGCCATCACCATCATCACCATCATAATCGTAATTCCTGTCACTCCTTCGCATCCTCAGCCTGGTGCCCCTCCCTTCCCCTTTTGCCCTCTCCTCCCTCCTCCCTCTCCCCCTCGTTCTTGCTCTTGCGACTCCTCCGCCCTGGCCATCCAGAGCCCCCACTCCGACACCCTCCCCATCGCTCCAAGGCACCCCCCTCCCCCTACATGGGGTGGCCTCCTCCCTCCACCTCCACCTCTTCCTCCCCATCATGCCTCTTCATCTCTCGTCATTCCCCCTCCACCGCATGTCTCACCCCCTCGCGATCCCTCCTGAACCTTCTATTCCCCAATCTTCCCGCACCCCCCCCCGCACCCGCCCGAAGAGCAGGCGTGCCTGCAACTGGCTGGAGCTTGACAGCTCGAAGCTGAAGGGCGCGTGCGCCTCATGATGAATCTGGCTGCAATGCTCACCGTTGCCCTGCTCCTGCTCCACCTTCCGATGCTGCTGACCATCCGCCTCTCGCCGCCCCTCTTCCACGTCTCTCTCCTCACTCTTCTTCTCCGCCCCTCACTATCCCCCCCTCGCCGCAGTGCCCTACGAGTCGGTAGGGCGGTCTGTAGGTGGCGATGCCCGAACCCTACCCCCACCAACCGTCCTCTCTCCTGAATCGATGGGAGGCGGGGACAGGGGTCGGATTTAGCCACGTGTTCGACGAAATCCGAACCTTACCCCCGCCGCCCATCCGAGTTGTCTGAATATGTGATCGGCGAGGGTAGGGCTTGGATTTCGCCGCCGACCAGCGCCGCGCACACCTCTGCCACAACAGGCCTCCGCAACTCTCCCAAAGCGGAGGGGGGCCCGCTCCCAAAACGGAGCCCTCGCGCCCAAGTGCGGCACGCTCCCCCCTCGGCCGCCGCGCAGGGAGCCCAGCGGCAGGGCGGGGGAACGACCGCCGGCAACGACGAGGGCACCAGCGAGGGGGGACAAAAAGCGGGAAAGCGCGGTGTGGCCGCGCCGCTGCCCCCGGGAACGGCGGGAAAAGAGCCACGTGTTGTTGGGAGAGTGTTCTCCTAAGCAGTGGCGGAAAATCGCCCGCGCACCGAGTCCGTGACATTTGTTTGTGCCCCTGCAGTCCTGGCTGGATTTGTCCGCCGGTGGCGCTGCAGGCAGCTGACGGCGAGTGGCTTCTGGCTGTCGGAGAAAAAAAAAAGCGCCGTGCACATTCGTCTCACAACCTTTCGCCAAGTCCAAGGACGACCGCGGCCTCTCGCCTTAGCTCCGCGCGCCTCGTCCAGTTGGACACGCGGCTCTAGCCTTAGCTCCGCGCGCGCTCACACCGAAGCCATCAAAGAGCTGCGGGTCTGGAGGACGACTCCCCTAGGGCTCTCTCTTGAAACACCTTCAGTGTACACAACTCGAACGTCATGACTGTGCAAGGGCTGCGCAGGTGGCCCAGGAACGGCCAAAGGCATCCAATAGGACCTAGAGAGACCAACATATCCTAAGGAGTTCCATAGTGACCCCAAGGACTCCCCATGGCCACGGGAAACCGAGAGAGCCTCAAGATGCCTCAAGACACCCCAAGAGGCGCGCAACAGAACCTGGCAAAGGCCTGGCAATCCCCCAAGCAAATCCCTCGGAACGTCTCGCGGGGAACCACTTGGATGCGACGCGGGCATGGGCGCAATCCCGCAACCCGTGAAATCAGCCACGGTGCCTCTGGGCACGGAGTGGGCGTGTCCTCAGGTCCTTAGCCTAATCCTCTAAGCCTCAATCCTCACTCCTGAGGAGGCTTCACGGGGCCCAGACCCCAAATTCTCAAATCTCCGGGGGCTTCCCGCGTGTCCCCTGGGGCTTCCCGCGTGTCCCCTGGGCTTTGCCAAGTGGTGGGGCGTGAATTGCAGGCCCAAGTGGGGCGTCAATTGCGGGCCCCTTTTCTCTTGCTCATGCTCCTGTTCATCCTCATACTCTACTACATCAAGGTCATCCTGCACGTCCTTCTCTTCCTCTCTGTTTCTCCTCTCTCGTTTCTCTCCTCCACCTCCGACGTTGCATTTGTTTTGTGACGTGGGCCCCCCGAGGTAAATCTTATCAGGAGCCGTTTGACTGGGAGCCAAGAGCCCGCCTCCACGAAAACCGAAAGAGAAAAACAAAACTGCCGCCACTATATTGTTGAAACGACCAAGTGTGGGGAGGGGGGTCCGCCCCCCTCCTCCTCATCTAGAAAGAGAACGATGTCATGATGCCGTTGAATCGGATCGTGTCCCACGAGCCAGAAGATCTAGCGGCCCTCGATCTCTGGAGTCCGCGCGGAACCAGAAAATTTGGCAATCTTGGAACGTACCTGACTGGGTCAATCCAAACCTGGGTCAGTCGGGCTGTGCAGCACCCCGCGAGCTCCTGCAGGATCCTGCACCCAAACCCGGGTCGGTGCACCCCGGGCGCTGCAGGATCCTGCAAAATCCGGCGCGCTGGCCGGCCCCCGTTTGCATGGACCCCCGCCTCGAGGCCCTCCAAAATTCCGACCTCCTGCTGCTTCCGGGCGTGGGCACATCCCCCTCTGGCGAAACCGTACCCCGAGAGTAGCGGCCGCGATCATGGCGACTTGGCCAGGTGGGGTGCTCTGTCACCCCCCGACAATTACTGGTCCTTCGATCCTCCTCCCCTGCGATCCCACGTAGCGAAACGTGTCACAACCGTGCGACATCGCAGCCGGAGCGCCAGACCTTACAGAATACTGCGCCAAGAACCTCACCGATCTGCGAGGGCCCTGAGGGCCCGTATCTGGGCGGAAACGCCGGACGTCAAAAATAGATGCGACGCCATTGACATTCCCAGACATCCGCCTGTGTGATTTGCTTCAGCGCGCCGCCCCAGAGACCCAGACTCTTCCCAGGGGCAATTTTTCAAACCAGGCCTGTTTGTGATGGTCCCAGGGCCTGGAAACGGCATCCGAAGGCCGAAATCTGAGAAATATCGCCTGGATTGAACACATCATATAGTCGGATATTCGGGGGGCATGGGTGGGGGAGACGACAGTCTGCGCTTCGGGGGATTTGCGTTAGCCCGACGGGGCCGTCAGGAAAATGACGAGCCAGTCTGGAATCTGACGCGAGCCCCCGCTGCAAGCATCCCACTAGAAAACGGGACCCTCAAAATCCAGTACGGGCCCGTCAACAAGCGTCGGCAAGCCCGAGCTCCTTCCCCGACTGAAGCTCCTCGTGTAGAGGCCTACCAGATTGGGTTCGAGTAAATGGAGTCGGGGCATCGCGCCGCATCGCCAATACATCCACGACGCATCGACGATGCATCGACGATGCGTCGGGGGTGCATCATCGGCGACGCCGTCGCGGAGAACATCGGACTCCACATCGAGCCGCACCGGTGATGCGGGGCGATCCTCCCACCCCATCTGCTCAGAGCCCATTGGGGCGACGAAAAGAAACGGGTCTTACGCGAGATGGCACAGCGACCTTACACCACGGCTCAGTCGGGCCGCCAGCGCGGCACGCCTCATTTAAGACGAGGGCGCTCACCCGCGAACTTACGTGGGCAGCTCACGCGCCGACGTCGGCGAAGACGGCCCCGTTTTCTGCCGTCGCGCCTTTGGGAGGCCAAGACTGAAGCTTCGGTGATCTTCTGACCCGGGTGAATCCAGACCCAGGTCAGTCAGGGCTTGCAGAATCCTGCACGATCCTGCACCCAAACCTGGGCCACTGCGAAGGATCCCGCAGGATCCTGCACCCAAACCCGGGTCGGTGCGGCCCTGGCCCTGCAGGATCCTGCAAAGGCCGGCGCTCTGGCTGACCCCCGTTGGCATTGACCCCCGTCTCTCTTGAGCCCCGAGAGCTGGTCGTCGCCCACGCCCCGGCAGTGCCCGGCCGCCTGCTTGCCACCCGCCGTGGCCGCGACGGCCGCGGCAGCGGCGAGCAGCCGCCCCGCGACCTCTGCACGGCGGGCGGCGGGCTGTGCTTGCCCGCCCTGAGCCAGCCCAGGGCTGGACCTAAGCGATGTATTTCGTGCTGTCTTCCTTTCTTGTTCTTCGTCTTGCTCCCACCTGTTCTCCTGCACCTCCCTGCCACAACGACAAAGAAAGCACGGCCGAAATCCAGCAAAACAGCGTTCAGGTCCAGCCCTGCTTTTGCTTGCGCAGTGGGCAAGAAGCCACTGGGCAAAGAATCCAGGGTCTGGGAACTGGTTGAGCGCCAACGGAGGCTTGGCCATGGACATCCCCGCCGCCCTCGTCAGACAAGGAATCCTCCAGTGTCTGAGGCTTCATGGGCACATTCCTGAATGAACGCCCCCCCCCCCTAGCGTGTCACGGCGGCGGCCCTGTGCTTTGCAAGCGGACAGCGTGAAGCTTCGTCTCGCGGGGGGGGGGCCGGCTGGGAAAGGCTCGGGGCGCTGACGCCTTGGGACCAGGACCCGTGGCTGGCGGCGTGTCGCGCCGAAGCGCGGTGGGCCAGAACCGGCGTCGCGAGACGCTACGGTGAGGGCATTGGATGAGGAGACCTTCGATAAGGAATCCAGGGTCTGGAAGCCAATGGAAAGCCAATCGTGGATTGGCCATGTATGTCACCGCCGCCCATAAGGAACCCTCCAGGGTCTGAAGCCTCCTGGGCACGTCCCTTAACGAACGCCCCCACCGTAGGCCAAAATTCCTGACGGTAACCCCGCCCATCGGGTGCGCCGGACTCAGACCTCCAACGACATGCTTGTTTCAAGCCAGGCGTGCGGGCATCGCAAAACAATCGTGACAGCACAATTTCTGCCGTGCTTGGCCTCTGGAGGCCGCTTCCCGGCTCTGGGACCGTCAAAGAACGGCTCAAGACGGAAAGCCGGTGATCACGTAAACAACAATGAAATATCAAACTTCACCTGCGTCGGAGAGGAGGGCCCCTGTGGGGAACTCGCGCAAGGGCCCTCGCGTCCTCTGAGGCGTAGTCTTCTCCCCGCAGAGGAGAAACCCTGGAGTTGCAAAAGTCCACGACAAGCTGGCGACTCCTGGAGGCAAGAGGCCAAACCCAGAGCGCACGCTGGCGAACCTTGGACACCGACGGCGAACCCGAGGAAGAACAGCCTCAAGCCCGGAAGCATGGCGGCCGAATCGATTCTGGGGTTCCCGCCGAAACGTTTCCTGGGTCCGTGGCAGGCCAGCCTCCTGGGCTGGACGAGGAGTCCCAGGTCCGAACTTTGACCCGCAAGCCTCCGTGAACTTCCACAGAGCCTGCCGGGGACTCTGCGGAGGCGGTGCGACGCAGGTGCGCTGCTGGTGCAATGCTGGTGCGACGCTGGCGTGACGGCGGCGTCACAGTGCGACGCTGGTGCGACGGTGGTGCGATGTTGGTGCGTTGCGGGAGGTTGCGACGGTGGTGCGACGGCGGTGCGAAGCTGGTGCGATGCTGGTGCGACGGCGGTGCGGGGGCGGCGTCGTGGTGCGAGGGTGGTGCGACGGTGGTGCGATGCTGGTGCGATGCGAAACGGTGCAACGGTGGTGCGAAGGCGGTGCGACGCTGGTGCGATGCTGGTGCGATGCTGGTGCGACGGTGATTTGACTGCGGCAAAGCGGTGCGACGATGGTGTGACGGTGGCGCGACGGTGTTGCGACGTTGGTGCGATGCGGGAGGGTGCAACGGTGTGCGGCGGTGGTGCGACGCTGATGCGATGCTGGTGCGATGCTGGTGCGACGGCGGTGCGAAGCTGGCACGACGGCGGCGACGCGGTGCAGCGGTGATGCGACGGTGGTCGAAGACCATGCGGGATGGTGCAACGGTGGTGCGGCGGCGGTGCGACGCTGGTGCGATGCTGGTGCGATGCCAGTGCGACGTCGGTGCGGGGGCGGCGTCGCGGTGCGACGGCGGTGTGACGGCGACGAGGCGGCGGCGACGGCGGCAATATGGCCGCCAGCGCGGCACACCAGCCCAGTTCGTTTGAGAATGGATTCGAACCCCCTATGTGTAAGCACTGTTTAGAGAACGTGTGCCACCGCCACCGAGAACCAATCGGTCGGGAGGGGGGCGACACCTGGGCGGTAGCACGCCCGAGCGTCACCCAGTGTAGGGAGCCAATGTTTGTAATGTGTTTCGCGGTAGCGCCCGTGACTGGCCCTGCCCCGCTGGCTCCTCCCCCGTCCTGGTCACGTCCCGATTCGCAGCAACGCCGTCTGGGAACTAGCCGTCCGCAGACGTTCCCAGACGGCGCCGACGCAAATCGTGACGTGACTGGCACCCTCCCCTCCCTCCCCCCCTCGGGGTCACGCCCGTCGTCGGGGATGGTAAACACAACAGCCTCCGTGCAGGGTGCGGCCCCCCCGCCGCTGGGTCTTCGGTGGCGGTGGCTTCTGTCTCTCCTGTAAGCTGTGCCAAGCACCGGCCAGAAGCCACTCCGCCTGCCTCCGCGTCCCGCTCCCGAGCGGCGCCCGCTCCCCGTTGAGTCGGCAAGGTTTGGCGGCGCCCGCCCGGGCGGGGCGTGAGGGGGGCGCCTCCTGAGAAGGCGGCGGGGCTTCTAAGAAGGCAGGGGACCTCATCTTTGAACCACATATTGAAACGGCCCTCGGGGCCTGGCGACGGCTCCTGGATGTCAACAAGCGGCGAATAACATTCCGTCACAACTTTCTCCCGCACTGCTAGGTTCGGGGGCAACGATAGGGGGAGATAGGCATAGAGGGGGACGCATCGACCCCCAATCGCCCATTGATCGCCGATAGGGGCCCGATAGCCCGAACCTGCCCAGGAAGGTGCGGACTCACTATCAGAGGCCTATCGCCGATCTATCGGCGATCTATCGCCGATTCCTGATCGATGCATCCACCCCTGTGCCAGTCCCCCCTTCTCGTTGCCCCTCATAGGTGGGGGTGGACGGTGAAGGATGTCCCAATGGGGCACATGATGGAATCGCGGCCTCTCATCTGTGGAGTCTGCAGGGCACGCGCTGCCGGCTTGGTCGGTCGGACAAATGGATGAATTGTATACCCTGACGACCGTCATGGCGCCCAACGGCAATCCAGGCCGCCGCGCGACAGCAGGGGGGCGCGAGGGAGTGGAAGGGGAGTCCTCCCCCTCCCACCACCACCTCCCGCTCGCAGAGGGAAGTAGGCGGTGGATCAGCAAGAGAGGAGGAGGAGGAGGGAGGGAGCAGGAGGAGGAATTGGGATCAGGAATCAGAACAGCTGCGGAAACACAAGGAGAAAGAAGAGGAGGAGGAAGAAGAGGAGGAGGAGGAAAAAGAGGAGGATAGCGACCTTCGACCTTTTTGACCTTGCTCTGGCGGGCACTCCCTGATGAGCAAGGGCCCAACAGCCCGGTCAGGCCCTCTCGGAAAAAGGTCATCCCACTCTCTGGCGGCAGCCCGCGGGAGAGGCGCGACAGCACGCTCAGCCCCGCCTTGGTCGGGGGGGCCGCGGGGGGGAACGAGGGTGGAAGTGCACACCTCCGCCAAGAGCTGGGCGGTGTCTATACAGCGCCGCCCGCAAGCTCTGCACTACAGCACTTCCTTCGCACAGCCAAGGGCCTTGAGAGACAAGAGCCCCCTGGGGAGAGCACGACGCGAGCGGGCCGCGTCGGGGCCTGCGCGCAGTGGAGGTGTCCCACAGAACTTCCCAGGGTCGAACTCGACGAGATTGCCAAACACTGAATATCCTCCTGCACGGCTGGCACCGAAACAGACCGTTCGCGAGCACGGGAGCGTGGCCCGCGACAAACAGCCTCTGCCGACGGACCACGTCAGCATGGAGGGCCCTGGGGAGGGGAGGCTGCCTGCCGACGCGGTCCGCCTTGAGACGAGAGCACGGGAGCACCACCTCGCGATTTGCCTCCAGAAGGCGGCGCAAGACGCTTGAGGACATATCACCGATCTGCGAGATGGGCCGAACATGCTCGAGATTAGCCTGCCCTTCTTGCAGCGGTCACACCAGCAAGCAGGTCAGCACAATAATTCAACAGGTGTTCGGTTTCGCTTAGGCCCCACGACGAACGCATAGATGACGTGGCGTGGGCGTTCGTGCCGATCAGCTCGACTTCCCCCGAACGGCTATCGAGACGATCCCAAATCAAGCAACACAAGTCCATCGTAGGCGAACCCACAGCGATCGAAGCTCAAGTGCGTCTGAGGGCCCGCGCGAGGGGAAGGTAGTCCGAGTGAGCCAACACATCTGCGGCAGGGCGGCCGAGAAACATGGGAAGGCGAACAGCTCCGCCCTCGGATCACTCTGCTGCTCGGTGGACAACGTGCCGCACACGACTCCATCAGACCAGGCTTCGCCAAGAACGCTGTCTTAAGAACGCTGTCTTCACCAAGTCGGACTGCTGACCACCTGCACCTTTTGAGACGCCAATTTTTCGCGAACCTGCCCCCAGATCCTTCCAGTCCCCAGATGCCTCCGTCCAAGATCTGCCCCTGATCCAGAATACACCACCCCAAGGTGATCGAGGCGGGTGGCGGAATACGACCCACGGCGGCAGCCAAGGTAGGTAAACCACAGGTCCAGAAAACACTCTCATGGCAGGCCGTTTCGGCCTCAAAAGCCTCTGGACACAAACTCTGGGAAACATGCGTGGGGTCCGTGTCAACATCGGAGCTACATGAGCAAGGCCAAGCTCTGTGCACTATCGTCTCTGGCGCTGCTCCGCACCGCTCACGAATCCCAGTGGACAGGTACCCAGCTGAGCGCAGACGGTCTTCAGGCCAACAGCCCGCAGATACTATTACGCAAAGCGGCGCTGCATCTTGGTGAAACCCGTTCTTCAACAAGCTGGGCATGGATGCGAATGAACACTGTGAAGACAACCCGTGTCTCGAGCCCCCCTCCACACTAATGTTTAGCAACGTCATCCCACACCTGTTCTGAAACCGTTTCCCGAGCACGCACGCTTGACTGGAATGAACACTCAGGGGCCCCGGCGCCCAGGATCCGACTACAAGGATTGCCCATCTGGTGGGCGCTTCAGGGGCCCACCCTAGATCAAGATTGTAATAGCAACGGCAATGGGACCTTTCACCGTCCTCCATCTACGATCAGCAGGCAAAGCAAGAAACTGACCACGGATGATGCCCCAAGCGTTCACGGCTCCTTGGCGCATGCCAGCAAACATACTGCGCCACGCACTCGGTATCGCCTGCAACTGTTCACGGCGCAACCGATACCTAGGACCATATTTAAACTGATGCCGAATCACAAGCACTGTGGACGTACACGATCCTGACATCCAATATCCTGAACACTTGGCCGTTGAAGCCCTTAAAGCACGAACTTCTGCTGGAGGAAGGCCTATCACACTGTGGCTCCACGTAAACACGCTGAGGACCCCTGGTTTGAAGAGCTTGCTGGATCGCCCGCAGAGCCTATCGAGGTACTACAGCTTCCGAGCCCTCCGAAACGCCGTCCTCCCCCTGACCCGCCAAGACAATTTTGTCCGTGAGTGTCACATTTGACAGCGAGCCCTCTAACTCGAGCAAACGGCTGCTCGTGTGAATCAGTAGGCCTAGATACAACAAGTGGGGCGGATAGTCCAGCTTCAGCAATCCGACATTGACGATATCAACGAGACGCCTCCATATCCCAGTGCGCGGTCATCGACTCAGAACCGAGGGACCCCGCGACCTCGTGTGACACAGCCCCCATGAGGGCACCCTAGGAGGAGGAGGAGGAGGAGGAGGAGGAGGAGGAGGAGGAGGAGGAGGAGGAGGAGGAGGAGAGGGAAGGAGGAGGAGGAGAGGAGGAGGAGGCGGAGGAGGAGGAGCAGGAGGAGCAAGAAGAGGAGGAGGGGGAGGAGCAGGAGAAGTAGGATGAGTAGGGGGAGGGGTAGGAATAGAGGAGTGGAGAAGTTCGAGGAGGAGCGGGAAGTGCAGCAGGAGGGGGGATGGGAGGGGAAGGAGCCGCCCCCGAGGGGGCGCGCGGGCGGCGCGATGCTGCCGATCACACGGTGCGCCAAGGGCCCCCGAGCAACTGCGCCGTCCCCAGAGGAGGAGGAGGGGGGGAGGAGGGAGGAGGAGGAGGAGGAGGGGTGAGGAGGAGAGGAGGAGAGGAGGAGGAAGGAGGGAGGAGTAGGAGAGGAGGAGGAGAGGAGCAGGAGGAGCAAGAAGAGAGGAGGGGGAGGAGCAGAGAAGTAGGATGAGTAGGGGGAGGGGTAGGAGTAGAGGAGTGGAGGAGTTCGAGGAGGAGCGGGAAGTGCAGCAGGAGGGGGGAGGGGAGGGGAAGGAGCCGCCCCCGAGGGGGCGCGCGGGCGGCGCGATGCTGCCGATCACACGGTGCGCCAAGGGCCCCCGAGCAGCTGCGCCTTCCCCACTCTCTCCTCGTGCTCCTCCTCGTCCTCGTCCCGATGCCTCCTGGTCCGATCCCCTCCCCTTCCTCCCCTCGCCCCTCCTCCTCCTCCTCCATTTCACTCCCCGCCATTCCCTCCCTCCCTCCTCTCCCTCCCTCCCTCCTCCTCCTTCCTCCGCTCCTCCCTCGTCATCATCCCCCGTGCGTCCTATCCTCCACCTCCTCCTCCTCCTCCTCCTCCTCCTCCTCCTCCCCCTCCTCCGCCTCCTCCTCCTCCTTCCTCCTCCTCCTCCTCCTCCTCCTCCTCCTCCTCTCCTCTCCTCCTCCTCCTCCTCCTCCTCCTCCTCCTCCTCCTCCTCCTCCTCCTCCTCCTCCTCCTCTCACCCCTCCTCCTCCTCCTCCTCCGCCCTCTCTCCTCCTCCTCCTCCTCCTCCTCCTCCTCCTCCTCCTCCTCCCTCCTCCTCCTCCTCCTCCTCCTCCTCCTCCTCTCCTCCTCCTCCTCCTCCTCCTCCTCCTCCTCCTCCTCCTCCTCCTCCTCCTCCTCCTCCTCCTCCCTACTCCTCCTCCTCCTCCTCCTCCTCCTCCCCCTCACTCCTCCTCCTCCTTCTCCTTCCCGCCTCCTCCTCCTCCTCCTCCTCCTCATCCTCCGCCTCCGCCTCCCTCCTCCACCTCCTCCTCCTCTTCTCCTCCCTCTCCTCCTCCTCCTCCTCCTCCTCCTCCTCCTCCTCCTCTCCTCCTCCTCCTCCTCCTCCTCCTCCGCCGCCGCCTCCGCCTCCGCCTCCTCCTCCTCACCTCCTCCTCCTCCCTCCTCCCTCCTCCTCCTCCTCCCCTCCTCCTCCTCCTCCTCCTCATCCTCCTCCTCCTCCTCCTCCCTCTCCTTCTCCTCCTCCTGGCGGATCGCGGGCGACAACGCCCTTTGCGACTTTCCCACAACGCCCACACATCGGGGGGTGGCGCCAGATGCGACGACTGGGACCGCGGCGGCGATACCCATGCGACAGGAGTGCAAACCCCGGGAGGAGGAGGAGGAGGAGGAGGAGGAGGAGGAGGAGGAGGAGAAGGAGGAGGAGGAGGAGGAGGAGGAGGAGGAGGGAAGGAAGAGGAGGAGGAGGAGGGGAGGAGGAGGAGGAGGAGGAGGAGGATGGAGGAGCAGGAGAGGGAGGAGGAGGGGGAGGTGCAGGAGAAGTAGGATGAGTAGGGGGAGGGGTAGGAGTAGAGGAGTGGAGGAGTTCGAGGAGGAGCGGGAAGTGCAGCAGGAGGGGGGAGGGGAGGGGAAGGAGCCGCCCCCGAGGGGGCGCGCGGGCGGCGCGATGCTGCCGATCACACGGTGCGCCAAGGGCCCCCGAGCAGCTGCGCCTTCCCCACTCTCTCCTCGTGCTCCTCCTCGTCCTCGTCCCGATGCCTCCTGGTCCGATCCCCTCCCCTTCCCTCCCCTCCCTCCTCCTCCTCCATTCCCTCCCTCCCTCCCTCCCTCCCTCCCTCCCTCCTCATCCTCCTCCTCTCGTCATCCTCCCCCGTGCGTCCTCGTCCTCCTCCACCTCCTCCCCCGTCCTCCCCCTCCTCCATCTGTCCTCCCTCCCCTCTGCCCTCTTCCTCCCTCCTCATCCTCCTCGTCCTCTTCCTGGCCCTTCTTCCTTCTCCATCCGCCCCTCCCTCCCTCCGCATCATCCTCATAGTCATCCTCCCGTTCCCCCTCCTCCGCCTCCTCTTCCTCCTGCTCGTACCCAAACGCGCCCCACGATCGCATAGCGAGCAAACTCCAATTGGAAATCATCACGAGGGTAATTGTCGTGAGTGCCGTTGCCAAGAAAAGAACTCACGAACCGAAGCAACGTCAAAACCGCACAGGCTCAACTGCCGTGGGAGTTGGTACGTGGTGGACAGGCGCGGAGCAGAACGCAAATGAACGCAACATGCGCCCAAGACTCAGACGTTCCGACCTAGCAACGGTGAACTGTCCTCGACGGCGGCAAACATGACCCGTCGAGATGACATTTAACATCATCATCTTCCAGAAGTAGTGCCGCGCATGCTACACCCGCGGCTCGGTTAACCCATCGAAATGGGCGACACTCGCCAACTGCATTGCCTCCGCGTTGCACTCCCGATAGGCATGACGGTCGAACTTGGTAGAGTCGGGTTGCACGAAAGTAGGATCAAGTGCGTGCCAGTGATGTTTAACATCGCGGCGCAATCTTGTATAACGAAGGCATAGGGCAGGACAAGACACCTGTAAGCCATGTGCCAATGAACCACAGGGTGCTCAATAAGCTGCCGTATGAACTCACTCAGCTACTGCCAAATTACCCCAAACTAGATCGAGGCTTTCAGTGGCTTTCAGAGAGGAGGGCAATCCCTGGCAGGTCGGTCAAGTCCATGGCCATTCAATCGAATCCCCAGAGGGCCCCTTTAGTAGCACCAAATCGCGCTCCCAAAGTCTCATGACCAAACACCAAAAACCACATACGAAAAACCACTCCGTCGCATGTGCCATACTCAACCCCAAGCCCTGTTGGAGCCTGTTATTCTGGGCTCCACTGCGAACGGTATGGGGTGGCATTGGAGCCAACTGGAGGCCCGTGAGAAAGCAAGCTAACGAGTGACACAACATGTGTTCCCCGAACCTTCCTGTGTGGTGCGTCCTCGCTTTAAAATCGCAGCGCCGCGCTCAACCTCCTCACATCTTCCTCATCACTATATTCCCTCTTCCCCCTCTGGAGCACCCCCTCACACGTTTCCGGGCACCATAGGGAGCCCCCCACGAATGCCCCATTGGCGGGTCCGCATGCGGATTCACGCCACATTTCGGCGCACCCCTCTCACGCTGCGTGGCCCCATGGGGAGCTTAAGGCCCCAAAGGCAGGGTCCACTTGCGGTTGCACCCCCCATTTCGGTGCACCACTCACTCGATTCTTCGCGACCCATAGGAAACTCCACCGACGGCCCCAGTAGCAAGGTCCGCATGTGGTTCCAACACCCATTTCGCCCCATCCCACCACCATAGGGGGCTCCACCGAAGGCTCGTGGCAGACCCGCATGCGGTTACACCGTAATGTCGCCGCACTCCTCGCACGCTGCGTGGCCTAGCAAGGAGCCCCACGGCAGGACCCAGTGGCAAGGTCCGTGTGCGGTTTCATCCCCATTTCGCCGCACCCTTGCGCAGGCGACCCAAGCCACCCACACGTCGGCTGCTCGTGTCCGGAGCGAAAACCCCTGGCACCTGGCAGATAACGCAGCCGCCGCTGGGGTAAAACTTTCCATACAACCGAAGCATGGTTCACCCGGCCATCCTGTGCTGTTGGGTCCTCCGTTTGACTACGCATCGTCCCGCGTCTCATCCTCCTCTACGTTCCTCCTCCATCCTCCCATCCCTGCCACTGCCCCCCCGCGTGTCAGCAATTCCGGCACACCCAGAACAGCATTTCGTGGCCTCATGAGGAGCTCCACCGAAGGCCCAGGAGGGAGCGTTCGCACGCGGTTCCCCCACCCAGTGCAGCCCTTCGTGGCCCCATGGGAGTTCCACCGGAAGCCCCAGAGGGATCGTTCGCACGCGGTCCCCCCGCCCAGTACAGCGTTTCATGGCCCGAAAGGAAATTCCACCGAAGGCACCGAAAGAGCGTTCGCATGCGCTTCTCCCAGCCAGTACATCGCTTCCGTGGTCCCATAAGGAGCTCCACCGAAGGCCCCAGAGGCAGCGTTCGCATGCGGCTTCCCCCACAATACAGCGGCTGGTGGGCCCAAAGTCACCAATTACATCGCCTCGTAACCGCATATGGAGGCTCCACCGAATGCCCCAAAGGCGACGTTCGCATGCGGCTCCCCAAGCCCAGCACAGCGCTTCGTGGCTCCACAGGGAGCTCTACCGAAGGCCCCAGAGGCGACGTTCGCATTCGTCCCCTCCACCCAATACAGCGCGCCGCGGAACCATAGGGATATACACCGAAGGCCGCACGCGCGACGTCCGCCTGTGCCCACGCTTCGTGGTCTCATGGGGAGCTCCGCCGAAAGCTCCAGAGGGAGCAGCCGCATGCGCCTCCCCCACCCAATACACCGTTTCTGTGGCCACATGCGGGGGATCCACCGAAGGCCCCATGAGGAGCGTTCGCATTCGCCCGCGCCACCCAAAACAGCGTGTCGTGACCCCGTGGGGAGCGCTACCGAAGGCCCCAGGAGGGAGCGTTCGCATGCGTCCGCTCCGCCCAGAACAGCGCTTCGCGGCTCCAGCGGCCACGGCCGCGTGCGCCACCCCCACCCAAACACAGCCCTTCGTGGCCTCACAGGGAGCTCAGCGATGGCCTCAGGTGGCCGCGGCCGCACGCGTCTCCTCCATCTGGAACAGCGCTCCGTGGTCCCATACCGAGCCCCACCGAAGGCCCCAGTGACCGCGGCCGCATGCGCCCCCCCCCCGCCCAGAACAGCGCTTCATGGCGCCATAGGGAGCTCCTCCGAAGGCTCCAGTGGCCGCGACCGCATGCGTCTCCCCCACAGAATACAACATGTCGTGCCCCCACACGCCTTTAGGGAGCTCCACCGAAGGTCCAGGTGACCGCGACCGCGTGTGTACCCCCCCCCCCCCCACCCCACCCACTGCATCGCTGCGTGCCCCCGTGGGATTCCCCACCGAAGACCCCAGTGGCCGCGGCCGCATGCGTCTCCTCCACCAAATATAACGCTTCGTGACCCCCTGGGAGCTCCACCGAAGGTCCCAGTGACCGCGGCCGCATACGCCTCCCCCGCCCAGTACAGCGCTTCGTGGCGAGCCCCACTGAACGCTCCAGTGGCCGCAGCCACATGCGGCCCTCCCACCCACTCAAACGTCGCGTGACCCCCCTGGGGAGCTTTTTTTGTCAACGATCCCCTGGGGGCCTGAACGATTTTGAAACAGCACGTCGGCCACGATGGCCGAAGACCAGCTCACCCGCTGAGCACGTCTGACGCACAGCCCAGCAGATGAGGGACAGCGGGCGGGACAGGGGACAGACGAGGCCCCAAATTTAGCCACCCGCCATCCACAAAATCTGGTCACGGTGCGTCGCCCAAAGGCGCGGCAACGGGCCGTGCCACCGCCGATGCTTCACGGGCCGGAATGCGTGCCAGGAGCGCCGCCATACCTGCCGTCTCTATCAGCCCTGACGGCGAGAGCGGCAGGCTGACATCTGGCGGCGGTGGCCTCTGAGACTCGTAGCAAAAGAAAGCCACGCCTCGCCTCGAGGATTCGCTCACCGTGCTATTGTCACGATAGTGGGGATAGAGGCCAGCAAAGATCCTCCTCAGCACGGTAGTGCCACCCGCCAGTCGGCGCAGAAGGCACTCCTTGCCGAGCGCATGACAGCGTACGCTCCGCACATGGAGCAAAAGAATAGGGTGAGCCTCCGCTCGCCTTTGCTTACAATGCAATGCGCCAGCGAGTGCCCCAAGGACCGATCCAGGACACCACGCCACAGCCTGCTGGGTCCTTTACATCCCAACATGGGGCGCGCATCCCGATCAGTGGACAAACAACGGCAATGCAAACATCTGGCGCAGCCCTGACCTATTTCCTGCCAGGGATGCCAACCTCCCGATTTTAAAAACTTAGCCCTCGGTCCCAAGGGCCGACGCTCAAACTTTTCGGGAGGAAAGGTGGCAAGCACGGTGCCCGCCACCCTGGCAGCGAAAGCCAACAAATCACACTTCCTGTCCACCTCCGTACGTTCGTGCACACAGGGTTGGGGATGGAGGAGGAGAGCTTGCTTGGCAAGGGCGTCGGCTTTCAAGTTGCCTATACCAATCCGTTTCTCGTGCGCTGGTAGAGCATCCAGAACAGCGCGCGCACGGTGCGCAGGTGCGTGGTGCACCGACGGGATGGGGAACTTCCCATTGAGCAGGGCACCTCTCCGAAGACCAGCATAACGATGTTTATGAAAAACCTGGTACCCCCGCGTTGCCACACAGATGCGCACCGCATTCATGCAATCGGTGTGGCGGTCTCCGCCGCTGCTCTGAAACATCGGGAGGAGGGCCATGCAAAGGTGCTCCGCAGCTTGGGGGGTCTGGGGGAGGACCGAAAGAACAGTACCTTTGGCGTACGCAATCATAGTGTCGCCCTCTCCCAAGAAAACCCAGGAGTAGGCCGCTCTGGACACCTCCCTAACGGTATGCCGATAGGCCGAGCCGTTCATGACGACATCGCAACCCGAGACGTCCACAGAGCCCCAATTAATCATATCCCCTTCAGGAGAGTACAGGATGGGTTGAGTGGCCGAGGACGGAGGAGGGTAGGAGGCTTCAGGGTGCTCCCACTTTAACTCATCGAAGAACAAAAGGTCCTGACTTTCAAGAGCTTCGTCCAGCCATTCAACAGGAGAGTCATCAGTAACACTTTTACGGGCGGCGACAGTGTCAGGGTGAAGGCACTGCCAAACGCGGTGCCGCACGCTGTCGGGCATCCCGCACTTCGGGCAAAGTCCGTCGCACGAGTATCCAGCGGCCTGAGCCCTCGCTCTGGTCCAAATCCCCTTGCAAAACAGACTCAACGCCAAACACTTCTGCTGAGGGTTGAGTTTCCTTCCCTTGGGGCCCAGCAAGGTTTTCAAGGGATCGACACAAAACCGAGAACCGTCGGCTCCAGGGGTGTCCTGACATAAAACCCGTTCATGTTTTCGTTGGACCGCCAACTGCAACATGTGCGCTAACATAGCGGGCGAGATGTATCCCAAGTGCACCTCTCGACCGTAGCCGTCCTCAAAAGTAAGAAGGGCCACCGACTTCCACCCGATCCTAGCCAACGACAGGTGCATGCGCTGCAGAGGTCCTCGTGACGAGCGCCACGTGACCTTGTCATCAAAGGGAACAGAACGCCACAAATGAGCAATCTCCTTGATATTATACCTAGAGACCGACGGGGTGGTGAGAGCCAGCCACACGATCGACGCCCACTGCAGGGCTGGCGCCACGGCCGGCCTCCACATCGGGTCTCCCAGGATCACTAGACGCGCCTGGAGGGAGCACCCTCGGTGCCTAGGGGGGTGCGACGACAACAGCACACGTCGAGCCACCTGGAGCTCGCCCTGACTCATCCCCACAACCGACGAGCCGAAACTAGCCGCGGGCAACACTCCGCAAGTATAGATCTTCCCATGCGAGATTTTTTGCGGGGAAGGGCCGAGCGATATCGCATCAAAACCTTATGCCTCTTCCTCATGTGGGAAAACCTCTGTTTTCTTTTCCACAGACCATGTTTAGCACCTCGGGTCTGACCTGGTGCGAAATCCGTGCCGAGTGAGACCGCGCTGTTCGTGACCTTACCCGCCAGCTGCCCGAGGTGCCTAGCAATCTTCTGGGCGAGGGTGCGGCTGCTGGCAAAGGTGCTGACCTTGTCGGGCTGAATGCCGACGCGCAGCTCATCCCTAAACAGGACGTACAGGCAAGCAGCCACCTGAGTGATAGTGGCCAGGACCTCTTGTTCAGAGCCCGACGCTGCGACGCTATCATCAACGACGTGCGACGACAAATCGACGCTGGGATTGCCTTCGACAAACTTGTCAAAGGCTTCGATGCTGTAAACTCGAACCATGATATCATTGAAGATATCTCCCGCGGGAAGACCAGACCTGGCGAAATAAGGCTGGGCCCCGTAGTGGGCCCCCAAACGAAGCAAACGGGGGCCCCTCCAATAGTTAAGCGTCGTTTTGACCATGACCTCGTTAATGCCGTAACGTAACGCTCTATCCTTGAGAAGGGCTAAATCAAATGAATCGTAGTACTTCGTCCCATCCCATATTATACCCCCCGTTTCCTGAGCCTCGAAGTGGGCCATCTCGGCCTGGACGGCCTGGTGCCGCACGGCACTCTCAGCACTGCGGCCAGGGCCAAACGCCCGATAGCTGCGAGGGTAGTTCGTGTTGAAATCCACAATCAGAGGTCTCCGTAAACGTTCCCAGACACGGACGAGGCCGGCGCGCAGCAAGATGGGTCGAAGGCCCCCCTTGGGTTTTTCCAAAAGAGGGAAAAGCAGCCAGAACAGTTGTTTGGGGAAGAGGCCCAGGGACTCAATCGCTTGGATTAACGCCCCAAACGTGTCAAGGGCATCGTCCGAAACCAACGCGAGCTGTCTCGGGTGCAGTCCATCGGGGGACTGCAAAGTCAGGTGCGAAAAACTGCTGGACGCGCTTCTAATCTCGGCCGCCGTCGGCCTAGGGAGGTGCGCCCGATCAGGAACACACACCTCGGGCGGCATGTGCGACGTGTGCCAAAACTCGGACAGGGATTTGCCTTCAGCCCCAAGCAGCTCTTGATGGGAGTTAGAAAAACAACCAGGATGATTTTGCACGACGGTCGGGTTCCACCTCTGCTTGAGTTTCGTGAGCCTGCGCATGGCCCTCGCTCCCCCAGAAAGAGCTTTCTCCTGCCATTGATCCCAACTATCCTGCTGAACCTTCGCGACGGCCTTTCGCGCCTCGCCCAGGTCGTCGCCCCAAGACGACAGAAACTCCTGACACTGCTCAATCCAGCTGTCGAGGCCTTCATCGAGCGTAAAAGAACGAGCCAAAGTGCGCGCCTGAGCGAGGGTCGCGTCGAGTCTAACATTCTGCCCCTCACCAGGGCATGGTAACATGAGGAGCTGTTGGATCTGGTGGCTCGCATCCTCAGACAAACGCTGGACCTGGGCTTGGTCCGTGGGATCGGTTTCCTGGGCCGCCCTTCGAAATCGAGCTGGCACCCCAATGGTTTCAGACAAATGTTGGGCCAGCCAGATCCATCCGACGTGCTGCTCACGGAGGCTACAGGCCTTGGGCTTAGCAAAAAATCGGGGCCCACCGAGCTCTCAAGAGGTCCCCGTTGTGTCCTTTGCTTTTAACTTCCACTCCCGTGAAAGCCTCGAGCTCAAGCTCGAGCGTGTTGGAAACATACTTCCAGGCAACAGTGAGAAGTTCCCGCGCCTCGCCGACGGGGCGAGCGAGAGCCGCAGCAACAGCGTCCTCAGCAATGATACGGCTGAGGATCCAGTCCTGGGGTCTTGGGGTCGGCCCGAAAGGCAGCTCCGTCGGGGGTCTTTGATGCGACCGATACATCAAGTGATGGCACCGAACGGCATCGGAACGCAACGCGAAGCACACGGGCCTGTGAGGGCGATAAGTCCAGGACATGTCAGCCTCAACCTTATCACAGGCGCGTGCGAGGCACGTGCTCGCTAAAAAGTAGTCGATAGTGGTGAGGCTTCCTGGGGGCAAGCAGGTCTTCTGCGTTGGCACAAACAGGGCCCCTTCAACGCGACAGGGAACTCCCGTGGAGTCAACCAGATGGGGGTCGAGGTTCCAGTCTCCCCCCACAGCGTTCATATGCTTCCCCGTGAGCCTCTCTCCTAATTGCCTCAGAAGGGAGAGATTGAACGCGCACAGCCCAGTCCCCGACTTAGAGTAGCACGAAAACACGCGCAGGGGCGGCCATCCAGGCAAGTCGACAATCACATGGATGATGCGCCCCTTGGCAACAATCCCAGGAGCATCCGACGGCCATCGCAGGCCAATATGCGCGCGGACGAAAACTCCAACTCCCGCTCGAGGTCTCCCAGATCCACCAGCAGGGAAGGGGGAACGCAACATTTTCCATCCCAAGCTGGCCGCTGAGGCCGCTCTTTCGCCCTCACGGTCCTCGAGCGCCCCGATCTCCTGCGCCGGCAGGACGAGCGCCGATGTCGAGCAAAGCCTCTCACGCAAAGTCGGCCAGCAATTGCCATTGTAGGTCTCGAAGCTTTCGCCCAAGCCAAGCGAGGACGAGTCGAGCGAGTCGGGGGGAGGCGGAAGTGGAGCAGGAACTCCGAATTTAGACATAGGCAAGCCGCAACACCGTGAGAGCAAAGGGCTACCCCACGCGCGGCTTCTTGCACAGCCTGCTACCGAATTTCTCAATGAACTCACGCTTGTCAACCCGTATGGCTGCATTGAAAATCTCCTCGGCCATGTCTTCGTCAAGATCCTCGTCATGCTCGAAACCTGGTGTCGGCTGTTGTTGTGCCTCAGCCGCACCATCTCCGCTGGCGGCCGATGCATCACTAGGAGCCCCATGACCAGGCGCACCAGCATCTTCGGACTTGAAAGGCGATGGTGCCGTTGCCGTAGGTGATGCCTTCGCCTGGGAGGCCGCCAGCAGCTCCGCGAACTTCTTGAACGTGTCGGACTGGAGCATTTCCTTGATCTGCGCTTGCTCACTCGTCGCAGCCAGCACCTCAGGATCGACCTCCAAATCCACGACGGGCATGCCAGGCAGCGTACGAATGAGGTCCCGATTGAGGAGCTCGATCTCGCGGTCCGTAGCAGCAACTTGTGCCCGCATGCCATCGATCTGTTCTTGAGCACTCGCGATGAAGCGTAGCTGCTCCTCGATATGGTGCTCAAGTCTCTGCTTTTTGCCTTTAGCACTTGCCAAGCGATGGCCCGCATGAGTATGCTGAGTGAGCCGGGGCTTGGTCTGATGCAATTCGCGACGTACGGCCTCCAGCTTGATCTCGAGCTCAGCCTTGGCACCTTTGCCCGACTCACCCAGCTTCTCACAGTGCGATATGGCCACCTCGAGCTGTTTGATGTTGTCGCGCAGCTCCTGCTCCTTGGAATCCTTGGGCGGTTCCTTCGCAGGGTGGCTGGCCACAGGGACATGGGGACAGGTTACCTCCTCCTGCCAACTTGTCAAACCTGCGCTGGAGCTCGTCCAGCCTCTTCTGTAGTTCGTCGTCGCGACCACCCCCACCGCCACGAGGTAGACCAGCCCGCTGACGATGCTGCTGGCCGCGCGCATGCAGCTCGGCTGCACGGCGCACCTCGAGCGGTGCCTTCTTCCCGCATCTGCAAATGATCCTGGACGCCCAGTTGGTGTTGCGACCACATGAGCACGCCCAGGTACGCGTCCTTGGCCCAAGGAGGACCTCAGCGCCATCTCCATCGGTCATGAGAGCCCGTAAGCTTGGATGAATGTGTGGGTTGAAATCCCACGAACTGAAGGTTGGAACGGGCTCGCAGCAGCGACTGCCGCTCTGAAGACTGCTGCTGCAAGCTCAGGAATCAGCACCTGAGCCAGAACGGCTCCCCCCTGGGGAGCTCCACCGAAAGCCCCATTGGCGATGGCCGCATGCAGTTCCCCCCCCAGTACGGCGTCACGGTTTCCCATAGGGAGCTCCACCGACGGCTACAACATGCGTCTCCCCCATCCAGTACAGGGTACCGCTCACGCACTCCGTGGTCCCACAAAGAGCTCCACCAAAAGCGGTACCCACAACGCGGTACCCACAACTGCATATGGCCAGGTCCTTCGCCAAGATACTGATGAACGCCCCAACTGTTGCTTAGATCGCTGAAAATATCACGCGCGGGATTCCGTGAAACGTTGTTCAAATCGTGTCTTCGCGCATATGCAACTGTGCATTATTGTGACCAGAAGCGCGTATTGCAGCAAACGCAACAGTTTTCAACACGAAGTAGAATGACGAGCTTACAGAATTGTAATCGTGGCAATGTTAATGCGTCGGTTACATCAACAAGCGTTCCCGACAACATGAAAATCGTCCGAAAGAGCTCCACCGAAAGACCGAGTGCAGGGTCCGCCTGCGATTCCACCCCCGCTTCTGGCGCACTCCTCACACGCTTTGTGGCTCATGAAGAGGAAGCTGCACCGAAGGCCCCAGTAGCAGGGTCCGCATGCGGCACTGCCGCTGCCATCCACACCGAATGTCTCGCTGCTAGAACATGAGATGGCTGGAGATGTGCAATCGTCTCGCGCTGCAGTCGCGCCGCCGCCGGCCTAAGCTAAGCCCGCCATTTCGCGGGAGTTTTTCAAGTGGAATCAGGGTCCGACCGAAGAAATCTATACTCCATTATCCCTCCTCCTGCTCTCTCGGCTCCCGTCCTCGTGTTCCGTGGCGCATTCGTCGTCGTCTCCCAATGTACGATTCGAATCGTGACATGGCGTGCGTGAATGAGGCAATTTGCGTTTGGTCTTCCGTTGTTTTGGAGACACGTTCAGGGCTGCCGCGGGACCCTCAACGTGTTCTTGCGCATTGCAGGGCTCTGTAATCATGTCAAGAGCCTATGTTTTAAATGACGCCCCCCACCCCTCCCCCCTCCCTGAATCCTGATGCCAGTAATTCTTCGCCGAGTAATCATGTTTGAAGATTGCCCCCTGGAAGATATTCCACGGAGACCAGAACGAGGCACTCGATGTAGACACTTCTGAATGTTATGTATATGTGTACATACCTACTTACTTACTCATGCATGTACACACATACACACATACCAACATACCTACATACACACATGCAGGCAGACATACGTACATGCATATATACGCACATATGTACATACGCACAAACCTACGTACGTACGTGTACATACACACATACATACATGCATACATACATACACATACATACATCGGCCCAACGAAAGTTCCTTGAATTGTCGTCAAATCGCTCGCTCGCGGAAGCCGACGGAAGTAAAACGAGGCGAAAGACGGCGGAGGGCCGTCGGCAGGCTTGCCGAAGACAGCGGGGGTGAATGACGCCCCGTCCGAGCCCCCCTAATCCCCGTAGAAGCCTAGCAATGTAGTCTTCTGCCGTGGGCCGGGCGGGACCCCGCCTAACTTCCTTGTAATATAATCATTCAAAAAATCAGCCAAGCTAAAATCCCACCCAATAAGAATGGGGGGGTAAACAACTATCCCGGGTCGTTCATGGATCTCGCCATGCTAGGATCGGGTCGAAGTAAGTTTGGGCCCCGAAGTAGTCGCCTTCTTGGCGTGTCAGGGTCGTTGCGAGGCCATTTTGAGATCATATTTCGGCCATGCTTGGATGGCGCAGCCGTCGCGCGTCCATTCTGGGGCCACCCTGGGCGCGTGTGGATCCATATATTGTTGCCATCGGGCCATCTCGGCGTCACGCGTGTCTTCATTGTCTGGTCCTCTTCGGGTCGGCCTGAGACGGTCCAGAATCCATGGCGGGATCGTGTTGGGGTGGCGTCATCCCAGGGTCGGCTGGACATCATCGCCTTTGGCCTCAAGCCCTCCTGGAACCATTTTGCAGCCATGGGGGCGTCTTGGGATCTCGCGCGCGCGAGCGTTCAGCACGCGCGCGCGCGACAACTCATCTTGCCCATGGGTGTACACACATCTACTTCTTGTTGCGAATATCCAAGGGAACTTGTGTTTGATCCAGGTACATACATACATACATACATACATACATACATACATACATACATACACACAGACATACATACAGACAGGCAGACAGACAGACAGACAGGCAGACAGACAAACAGACAGATATACATACGTACATACATGCGTACATACATGCGTACATACATACACACATACATTCATACATACATACGAGGCAGCATGGCTGTTGGCTCCCAGGGCGGCCCCTCGTTGCGCCATGGGGGCCCCGGGCCCCGGGAGCGCGCTGGGATCGCGCCAGGAAGCTGAACACGCTCCCAGAAGGCGCCAAGAGTGCTCCAAGAGCGGTTCAAGAAGCCTCCAAGACAGCCCAATAATGCTCCAAGACGCCCAACATGGCCTCAAGATGGCGGTCGCGGGGACGTCCCTGGCGGTCTGGTTTGCCACGCCTTCCTTTCGTTTTCTATGTGAGCACTACAGCGCTGGGAATTCCTATTTTAAGATTATCCCCCACATGTATGTGCAACTGGTTTTAAAAATTATTCGCCACGCGCGTTTACAGAGGGTTCCTATCTTTGCTAGGCCAATTTCCCAGCCCTCCTGTGTGTTGGGTTCTCGTTTTGAATCCGCAGCGCCGCGCTCAACCTCCTCACCTCCTCCCTCCTCCCCTTCCTCCCTCCTCCAGCCGACGACCCCGCCTCCCACGGCGCCGAGAGGGCGCGGTCGGTTTCCTGTGGGCCACCGACAATCTCCCCACGATTTCGGCCGGGATCCGCCCTCTTTGGGTCCAGAGAGATCCGCTCACAAACAGCTGGCAGACCGAGCGAGCACGGGCGAGGGTACGAAGGGACGCCAGCGCCGCAGGGCCCAGGGAGGGGGGTGCGGGAGGGGCCACGGCCCAGCCTGCCGCCGACCCGCCAAGTCGCGGGCTTCAACCGCAAGTGACCAACGCCGCACGGCGGGTGTGCCCGCTCCGTGGCATGTGGCCTGGCCGGTGTGGTCCGTGGTGCCGCCGCCGCCCAAGCAGCCCTGCGCCCCTCGTCCTTCAAAGGACAGGGGTTCCAAGGTCAGGTGCACGTCTTGCACGCGTTGTGCTTGGGCGTCCCATCTTCAGACGTGTCGCAATACGCGCATGTGTGGTCTCCTCGTTAGCAACATGGCCCCGCCAAAGATAGGGTCGAGAGGCACGTGTATAAGGGCACGCCGGCCATGGGCACGGCTATGATGAGCCAGCTCAAGGGGATCATCCAATCCCAGCCTGGGACAGAGACGGCTCGAGCGGCCCAACCCTTGTCGGAAGCAACCAAAGTCGAGGCGTCTAAGCGAGGGGCCCCACCCAACGTCACGCAGCAGGTGACGACGGTGACCTCCAAGGTCGCCCACCAGGCCCAGGGCGCATTCGACACGGCAAAAGCTGTGCAGAGGAAGTACACCATGGAGTAGGACAAGTGACTCCAAGACGCTGCTAAGGCGCTCGCAGGGGCTGAGAAGGAGCGCGCGGCGGTGTTCAAGGCTGCGACCCCGACGCAAGCAATGTCGTTATCTCCTGGCCAGGCCGCGGGCATCGATCTCAGCGCCATGCTGGCTCATAATTATTCTTTCTCATGAGAGCATGTTCGCGTTGAACTTGGGGTCGGAGTTTGCTAATTCTGACGGCATAATGGTCACGGCTGGTCGTCATGAAGTTGAGCGGCGCAAGAAGCTTGCCATGGCAGCCCTCATGGATACCATGAAGTCCACATTCGGCGACCTACATGAGAAGATTAAGGGGCATCGTGGCAACCTCGGAGATCAAGGATAATACGTAGCACCCCGCAATTGCGGATAAGAGTGAGGGGGCGGGCGCGGGCGACGCGGGCGTCGTCGAGCCGGCGGACCTCGTGGCCCCCACCTTCCTTGTCGATGGCGCTCTCCTCCACCTCCTCCTCCTCCTCCTTCTCCTCCTCTTCCTCCTCCTTCTCCTCCTCCTCTTCCTCGTCCTCATCGTCATCGTCATCCTCCTCCTCCACCTCGTCCTCCTCCTCCTCCTCCTCTTCTTCCTCGTCCTCCCTCTCCCCCCCTCGTCTTTTCATCATGGTCTTCCCATTGTCGTCCTCCCCCTCATCGGCCTCCATCATCGTCCTCCCATTGTCGTCCATCATCATCATCATCCCCATCCTCCCCTCCTCGTCCTACGTCCTCCTGCTCCTCCTCCCTTTCTCCACGTCGTTCTCCTCGTCCCCTGTTTACTCATTATCAAATATCCTGCTGCAACGTCATCCTGTTTACTGCTCCCCGATAACTGCAACGCAATCCTTTTTTCCACTTTATGCTCCCCGCCTTCTCTGATCAAGGCAATTCGCCAGGGCAAAGTTGCTGGACGGGCTGGCGTGGATGTGCGGGGCGTGAAGAGGTCCTTGCGGGCTCAGACGGCATGCGCGAATCCGCCGCCGCGCTTGTGCGGCATTGGTTTGTTCAGTGAACGTGGTTTAGGTCGCGGGTGGGTCGCGGGCTCTCCACCTCCACCTGGAAGGAATGCAAAAGCAGCCCGCCGCAAGCGCCAAAAAAATTGGTTCGTACACGGAACGAGGTTTGGGTCGCGGGTGGGCCGCGGGTTCTCCACAGGGAACGAATGCAAAGGATGCCCGCCGCAGGCGCCGAAAATGTGGTTTGTACCCTGAACGTGGTCGCGGGTGGGCCGCGGGCTCTCCACCTGAAACGAATGCAAAATATGCCCGCCGCAGGCGCCGAAAAATGTGGTTTGTACCCTGAACGTGGTTTGGGTCGCGGGTTGGTCGCGAGTTGGTCACGGGATGTGTCGCGGGCTCTCCACTTGGAAGGAATGCAAAAAAGCCCGCCGCAGGCGCCGAAAATTGTGGTTTGTACCTTGAACGTGGTTTGGGTCGAAGGTGGGTCGCGGGTGGGTCGCGCGGTAGGTCGCGGGTGGGTCGCGGGTGGGTCGCGGGTGGGTCGCGGGTGGGTCGCGGGTCGCGGTCGCGGTCGCGGGTGGGTCGCGGGGTGGGTCGCGGGGTGGGTCGCGGGGTGGGTCGCGGGTGGGTCGCGGGTGGGTCGCGGGTGGGTCGCGGGTGGGTCGCGGGGTGGGTCGCGGGGTGGGTCGCGGGTGGGTCGCGGGGCGGGTTGCGGGTGGGACGACGACAACAAACAACAACAACAACAACAAACAACAACAACAACAAGAACCCGCACCGCGGAATTCCACATCAGCCACGCACTCAGGGACAGTGAATGACCGTTCGGCCCCCTCACTCTGATTAAGAAGGTACGAGTGCATTGTCCCTCACCACCCCCTGCGTCGGCGGGGAAGTCTTGTGCCGAGGCTTCGCAAGCAGCGGCGTCGGCGGCATCCAATAGCGCAGCGGACGACGTGGCCAAGGGCGACAGGGAGTCCGAAAAGGACAAGACTCGCATCGAGGGCATCAAGTAGAAGTTGGAGTCGGACGCTGAGGCGGTGCTGGAGGATGCTAGGGCATCCGCGACCGACCCAGCCTTCCTTTAGCATCTTGGTGCCTCCTGACCTCGGTGGGCCATCGGCTCACGGAGGTCGGGGGTCGCCACCCTCCCGCCGAGCACTTCTTCAGGTGCGATCTCTTCATGTTCCCAATTGTTCCAATGTGTTTTGGCGCTATCCTCGGTGGCTTCGTTTTCATCGATTTCGCCTGCGCCTGTTGCCTCGCCTAGCCCCTCGTTGCCGCTCCCCCTGCAGCGCCCTGTGGCGTCGGTCTCGGCGGTGCCGCGACCTTCACGGCGTTGCATATAGCGAGGGCTGGGCGGCCAGGAGTTGGGAGGCCGTGATGGACGGGGCAACGGCACAAGATGATCGCTGACGGCGTCTTCCTTGCCCACTGCCCCTCCTAGGTCCACCTCGGCGTCACCCATGCAGCGCCGTGCTGAGTCGGGTTGGGCGATGCCCCGACACGCACGGCGTTGCGAGCAGCAAGGGGCAGGCGGCCAGGAGCTGGGGGGCCGTGATGGACGGGGCGCGGCACACGCTCACCGTTGCTGGCACCTTCTTCGGGCCCGCTTGCGGGATCGGGCCCAAGGCTCCGTCAGATCTGCACGCGCAACTTGAGTGGCTGGGGGCCGGCCGCTCGCGCGCAGGCCCCGTGGCACCCTGCGGGCGTGATCGTGGTGCCGGAGACGCACGTGCCGCCT
This sequence comes from Prorocentrum cordatum, assembly GCA_963575745.1. NCBI lineage: Eukaryota > Dinophyceae > Prorocentrales > Prorocentraceae > Prorocentrum > Prorocentrum cordatum. The sequence continues at coordinate 222,450 of CAUYUJ010003614.1, forward strand.
GAGGGCTCGAATGATTTGCTCGGCGAGTGGCGGTAAGCAGCATGCCCAGGTATTCACTCTGCGGCCTGTCCGACCAAGGATCGTCGCAAGGCAGGTGGAGAGAGCATGGGAGCTATCAAACGGTGTCGCGCTGAATCGCTCAGGCAACTGGCATCTTCGGCCCATGGTCAAGTGGGTATTCGGCAGCTTGACTTGGCGGAGAAACCGCCTGGCCTTGAGTTTCGTGGTTTGGCGGCGGTGCAGCTCAGAGCGCAGGACCAGTCCCTGCTCATCGTGGGGATTTACATGACGCCGTCCGTCGGGGCCAAGGGTGACCTGCAGAAGCTTTCTCACCTCGGCGGTCTTCTCAACACATCTCAACACCATGTGTGGCATGCGGATTGCGGTAGGTGACTGGAACATGACGCCCACCAAGTTATCCAAGTCAGGATGGGTCGACCTCGTCAGCGGAGTCATAGCAGTGCCGACCAATACTTCTCGGACTTGTGCTCTAGGGTCGGGCTGGATGTTGGATTATTGGGTCATGTCCGATATTTCGGCGGATTCCGAAGCTGTGGAGGAATCGGGGCGCGCTCGATATGGTATCCGAGTCTCGTTGGAATTCAGCATTGACCGAGCGATGGCTTGGAAGCTTCCTCGCCCTCGTGGGTTTGATCACTCGGCGCGTCCTCGCAAGCTTCCCGACCCCGCCAGCAAGCGATCCAAGCCAAATTCAACTCGAGAGGAAATGCAACTCGAGAGGCGCGGGCCGAACCTCCAGGGAAGCAGGCTGCGCCGAGCAGCTGGGGAGTCAAAATGAGAGTCGGCACCAAGAGCCCACCGCTGCTCCTCCAGCATCTGCACTTGGCGGGCGAGGAGCCCTGAATTCTTGGACAGATGGCGAGGAGGACGACCCCGACGCTCCACCTGAATCGGATCCTGCTTTGGCGGAGCTAGAGGAGGGATCAGAATTGTACGTCATATCGCCGATTCCGCTCACGTCTCTCGAGGGGTCGCCCGCGCGCTGTCTGGAAACTTTGCCCGCATCAAGGGTCACCGCAATTTGTGGGGCCGCGCCCGTGAGCTGTGCCGCGTAAGGGATCTGGTGGTCATCAGGGTCCCCAGTCATTTGTCCATTGAGGAAGGTCTAGCCATGTGACCGTAGTCAGGACATGTGACTGCCAACGCTATCGCCGACTCTCTTGCTGACAAATTCAAAGCCGGAATTCGAGTCCCTTTATGCCGTGTCCTCGTCGGCTCAGATGGCCGACGGTCTCGCTCGCAAGGTGCAGAGCCACTTGCTGTGTTACGGAGGACGTGACGGAAGGAGGGGCAGAGAACCCCCCCGCCCTCCCCAAGCGCGCGCGCAACACCCCTGCCCAGAAGCGGCTTTGGCCTGTGTCGCAAATGTGGACGCTGTGCCAGTGCTGGTTCTTTGACCGCTTTCCTGGGAACCCCGTGCTGTCCTCAGGCCTTCGGGGGCCGCTCGTGTCCGAGCGAGGGAGGCGCACAGCTCGCGCTCTCTGGCCTTCTGGCCCGAGCAGAGACGCGACCTGGTGCGCAGCGTGCGGGCGCCCCGGAACCTCCCAGCTCCGAGAGCTGCCCCGCGGGTCTGCGCCACCGGACTCGGCGGAGCTGGGGCCCAGAGCCTGACCAGAGGTTCTGGAGAGGCCCTTCGCCTGGGCCCTGCACCCGGGGCAGAGAGCCGGCAGGAGCGAAGGGAGCGGGAAGCGCGTTCGAGGAGGGGGGAGCGAGCGCCGCGGCGGCCGCCGCGCCGCGCCGCGTTCTCCACGAGAACGCGGCCATCAGGCGCCGCCCAGCCTCCCTCCCGCCCCCGCCCCCGCGCGCTTTTGCCTGTCTTGCCTCCTTTTTCCTTGCAGCACTGATCATTGAAATCGCTCCCTGTATCCTTCCTCCCTCCTCTTCTTCCTCGTCCTCTTTCTCTTCCTCCTCCTCCTCCTCCTCCTCCTCCTCCTCCTCCTCCTCATCATCATCATCATCATCATCATCATCATCATCATCATCATCATCATCATCATCATCATCATCATCATCATCATCATCATCGTCAGCGTCAGCGTCAGCGTCAGCGTCAGCGTCATCGTCATCGTCATCGTCATCATCATCAGCATCATCATCATCATCCTCATCATCATCAGCATCATCATCGTCATCGTCATCGTCATCGTCAGCGTCAGCGTCAGCGTCAGCGTCAGCGTCATCAGCATCAGCATCATCATCATCATCATCATCATCATCACCATCATCATCATCGTCAGCGTCAGCGTCAGCGTCAGCGTCAGCGTCATCAGCATCGTCATCATCTTCCCTCTTCCTGCTTCGGCGCACACCCCTCGCGCGCTTTGTGGCCCCGCAAAGGCCCCACCGAAAGCCCCAATGGCTGCATTCGCATGCGAATCTACCCCCCATTTCGCCGCACCCTTACACCCAAGGCCCCAATGGCAGGGTCCGCATGCGATTCTACCCCCCATTCCGGCGCATCCCATCATCACACGCTTCGTGGCGCCATAGAGGGGCTCCACCACAGGTCCCGTCCGGTTCCGCACCACATTTCGCCGCTCCCATCACACGCTTCGTGACCTCATTTGGAGCTAAACCGAAAAACCCAGAGGCAGGGTCCGCATGCGGATCCACCCTCCAGATCGGTCGCTGAACCCCTCGAACATTCCGCGGCACCACAGGGTACTCCACCGAGGGCCCCAGCGACAGTGTCCGCATGAGGCCCCACACCTCATACCAGCGCACCCCTCACACGCTTCGTGGCCCCATAAGAAGCTCCACCGAAAGACCCCGTGGCAGGGTCCGCATGCGGTTCCGCCACCAGTTTCGGCGCACTTCTCGCGCGTTGCGTGGCCCCATGCGGAGCTTCACCGAAGGCTCCGGTGGGAGGGTCCTCATGCGGCCCCACACCTCATACCAGGGCGCTGCTCAGACGCTGGGTGGCCCCATAAGAAGCTCCACCGAAAGACCCCGTGGCAGGATCCGCATGCGGCTCCACCACCAGTATCGGCGCACTTGTCGCACGTTACGTGGCCCCATGTGGAGCTCCACCGAAGGCTCCGGTGGGAGGGTCCTCATGCGGCCCCACACCTCATACCAGCGTGCTCCTCACACGCTTCGTGGCCCCATAAAGAGCTCCACCGAAAGACACAGTGGCAGGATCCGCATGCGGTTCCACCCCCAGTTCCGGCGCACGTCTCGCGCGTTACGTGGCCCCATGCGGAGCTCCACCGAAGGCTCCGGTGGGAGGGTCCGCATGCAGCACTGCTGCTGCCATCCGCCGGATTCCTCGTTGCCCGAGCCTAAGTTGGCCAGAGATGTGCAGCAGTCTCGCGCTGCAGTCGCGCGGCCTGGCGCCTAAGCCCCGCGCGGTTCGCGGGAATTTTTGGAATTGGAATTAGGCTTGCCCCGTCCGAACCCGCAGCGCAGGGGCGGGGTTGCGAGTTGTCGTGGATGTACCTGGCCGAAGAATCTGCACCCCACAATCTCTCCTCCTGCTCTCTTGGCCCCCGTTCTCATGTTCCATGGCGCAGTCGTCGTCGTCTCCTAATTTACGATTTGAACCGTCGTGACATGAAGTGCGTGAATTAACTAATTTGAGTTCGGTCTTCCGTTATTTGGAAACGCGTTCAGGGGTGCCGCGGCTCCTTAAATGTGTTCTTACGCATTGCGTGGTTCTGCACATGTTCGCAAAGCGTTTGCAGAGGGTTGAGTTGGGTGATTTGTTAGGTCGATGTTGAACATGTATTTGCTCTTAGGACCCCCTTGGGAGCTGTATTAGACACATTGCACCGCCTTGGGGCTATCTTGGAATCGCTTCGGTATGTGTTTGGGCCTTCTTGGGGCCTGCCACTCATTGATCCCTGCTCTAGGGCCTTCTTGGGGCCCTCTTGGAGCCCTCTTGGAGCGCTCCTGAAGCGATCGTTGGGGTCAGCCCTCTTGGAGCCCTTGTGGGCTCCACTTGGAGATACTGCGAGCGATCATGGATCCACATCATCAGCCATCGGAAGCGAAATGGCGAGACAGCGAAAGTCAGTGGAAGCAATCAGGTGGTTGACCTAGTCTGTCTCCTCTGACGTCTGTTTACGATGGTGAAGACAAGAAGGACTCCGAGCAGGGACAGGAGGAGGCCGATGAACGATTCTGAGGGGGAGGAGGAAGAGTGAGGACTGAGGAGAAGGAGGGATAGGAAAGGAACTGATGAGGATGGTGAGAGTTTTGAAACATATGGTAGTAAGGACGAGGATGCTGAGGGTGAGGTCATGATGATGATGATGATGATGGTGATGATGATGATGATGATGATGATGATGATGATGATGATGATGATGATGATGATGATGAGGGGGAAGATGAGGATGGGAAGATGAGGATGACGAGACGTAGGGTCAGGATGATGATGAGGGGGGATGGTGATGACGATGCGGTGCTTTTTTTTCCTGAGGATCTTGTAGAAGCCTGGGGCGTGGTTTCCTCACCTACTGTGGCACGTGCCAGGCACCCAACAAGTTGCGCTGGCTGGGTCGGAGAAGACCTGGCGGATGTGCGCATCGCGCCTTGGCACCCGCGGGTTCCTCAGCTGGCGGCGGAATCCTCGGCGTCCAAATAAAGCTTCATCATGAGCATATACGCCGCGCAGGCGTTGGGCAGGGGGCCGACGATGTTCAAGCTGTTGTGGTCGGGGTCATCGGGAATCGGCCGGATGGAGATGTCTGCGTAGGTCCTTTCCTTGACCTTCTGGACGTTCTGGCCGCCGCGGCCGATGAGGCCGCCGGTGAGGTTCTTGGGCACTATGCAGCTCATCGCGAAGCCGCGGGAGTCCTCCAGGACTTTGGGGGGCGTATCCCATGCAGCCTGAACGAGAGTGTTCAGGCCCGAGTAACCGCTGCTCGGCCCACCGCTGCTGTGGCCCCAGCCGTCGTTCCAGCCGCTGTTCCAGTCCCAGCTGCTGTTCCAGTCGTTCCAGTCAGAACCGCTGGCCTCCCAGCCGCTGGACGCAGCTGGAGTCGATGCCACCCAGGCGCCGAACCACCCCTCCCCGCTGAGCGCCTGGACCTGCTTGCTCACCTCCTTGATCACGGCCTGGCACGCCTTCAGGGAGCCGGTGATGCTGACCATCTGGTCGGAAGCAGGGCCCATGCTGCTGGGCTCGCCGTCGTTGATGACCAGCCTCTTCACTCCGCTGGACTCGCGCAGCTGCTTGATGATGGCGCCTCCCTTGCCGATGATGCCGCCGCCGGCCGCGCGGGGGACCAGGAGGCAGATCTTGAGCTCGTCGTCTTTGCCGAGGGACTCTCTGGAGGTCCATTGCTCAGTACTGGACTTCTGAAGCTCTTTCGGGGAGATCAACTCCAGCTGGATCTTCAGGATCTTTGTGGTGAGATCAAGGAGCGCCTCCTCGGTTTCGCACGTAAGGGTGAGCTGGCGGCTGTCCGTGCCGGGGTACGTCTCCTTGCGGTCTGACAGCTGCACTCCGGCTTTGTTCTCGTTGCGCATCGCAGCTATCTTGGATCCTCCAGGACCCACGATGGCTCCCGCGAGCGCATGGGGCGTGAGGAACTTGAGGGAACACTTCGCGGTCGCACCCTTGGAGCCGCTGGCTATCTTCCTGTCGTCCGAGACTTGCTTCGTCTCCTTCTCCATCTCTGCCATGGGAGCAGGCTGGTGACCGGCAGGGTCGAGTATCCCTCGACGGGGACTTGAGATTTGTCAGTTGAAGTGCAAGGCCAGGGGCCCAGGGAAGCTGATGGGCGGTTGGTAGCCCGGAGGTGGCAGTGCTGGTGGCGGGGGAGGTGCGGGGGTCACGGGGCAGGTTCGCTGGGGGAAGTGCCTTGCTTCTTGAGCCCAAATGGTAACGGAGGCCGTAATCGATGCGTGCGCGCTCCTCCTCGGGAACTACTGATGCGGCCTGGCGGTACTAGAAGAAGTGCAGGCATCCCTAACAGGATCCAATCACAGATGTAGGCACCAGATGAGCTGAAGGTACCCGCCATGGGATCCCATTGGCGCTGCAGGCGCGTATCGCAGGATCCTGTTAGCGCTGAAGGGCCCCCCAATAAGAACCCAGTAGATCAGCTGGTACACATAGTCCGCTTCTGTTAGAGCTGACAACGCTATTAGGATCCTGTTCGTGCTGTGACCACGTCTGCTGTGATGCTTTCATACCTCTAGGCGTTCCCAATCCGCCACCCTGGCTCCCTGGCACGTCGAGAGGCGTGGTAGAATGCCAAATGCTGCCCAGCAAAGTTCCTGACATATTCTGAGGGACTCCCTTCCCTTCCCAGCAGTGCACACGCGCGTGTCCCCCCCGCTCCTCCGCAGACTCGCTAGGCGGCCCGACGACCCTGGCGCCAGGCGACTTCCAAGAAAACCGAGCTCTCCAAACTGCCGAGAGTCCTTCGCTTACCCCATCTTGGGCCCCCCCAGAGGAGCCCAAGATGGGGAAAGCGAAGGGTTCTCGGCAACCTATCCCTCCAACGATTGCCCCCAAGACTAAGACATCCCGCCAAGAGGCCTCCAGACGACCCCAACAGGTCCCAACAATGCCTCCAAGTCGCCCTTGCTAGGGACACCCATCAGGCCCACAAATGCCTCCACACAGCCCTCTGACCCATTAACCCCAGCACGGTGGCGACATGGGCCGACGGTCACTCGATGTGTACAACGCCCAACCCAGCAGTCGCCTTGCGGCAGGGCCCCCGTGTCCTGCTCCTCCCCCTGCTCCGTCACACCCTCGCCTGCCTCCTCTTCGAGAGACTCCAACTTTGCCTCCCAACGAGGCCCCCGACCAACAGCCCGGGCACGGTGGCGAGATCGAATCGCGCCCGATCCTGCTGCCGCCCTCCGACGCGACCTCAGCGCTCTGTCCGCTTCCGGCCACGGGCCACGGCAGGCCGGGCCTCTCACGGCCACCCCTGGCCCCGTAGAGCTTGCAGCGGCTGTCTCCTTCGCCCGGCGGCGCCCCCAACGCCCACGAATTGCGGCCTGGAGCGGTGAAAAGGTGTCCTGTGGTGTCCCGTGGTGTCCCGTAGCGCGGTTTCCCCGTGGTGTCCCGTCGGTGTCCCGTTATGAGATCGATGATGAGATCGATAGTGAGACCAATAGCGAGATCGATAGTCACACAGACAGTGAGATCGATAGTGAGATCGATAGTGCGATCGATAGCAAGATCGATCGTGAGATCGATCGTGAGATCTACTGTCAGAGCGATAGTGCCACCAATAGTGATAAGGGTTGTGAGACCGAATGTGAGAACGAGTTCAAGATCGATGGTAAGTTAGATACTTGGATCGATAATGAGAACGATCGAATGATATCGACCATGAAATCGATAATGATGTCCCGTCGGTGTCCAGTCGGTGCCCCGTAGTGAAAGCGCGAGTAAGGGCGACAGTGAGATCGAAAGTAAGACCGATAGTGAGATCGATGGTGAGATCGATCGTGAGATCGATAGTGAGATCGATAGTAAAATCGATCGTGAGATCGATTAAGTGAAACATTTGTTCATCCACCCTTCCGAACCTCCTTACCTAACCACCGCCCGCCCACGGCCGACGGAACACCGGCGGGACACCAACGGGACACCACGGTGGAACACCACGGCGGGACACCCCCGGGGCACCGCGCGCCCACTGGGGGCGGAGGGGCGGTCCACTGCATCCGAATCCAATCCGAATCGCCGTAGCGATGGCGGGGGTCATTCCTTTCGCGCGCCCACGCAACTTCGCCTCGCCCGCACGCACGACATCAACATGACACCGAAACCGATTTCCCGGTGGGGGGGCTCTCCGTTCCACTGCGACCTCAGCCCCTGGCCTTCGATCACGCGAAGGGTGGACGCATAGCTCAAACTGATCTGCGTCAGGGTCAGGACGGTGATGCTGGGAGGATGGTGACGATGATGAGGTGATGACTTTTTGAGGATCTTGTGAAGGCCTGGCGCGTGGTTTTCTCGCCTAGTGTGGTACATGCCAGGCACCAGGAAGTGACACTGGCTGAGTGGGAGAAGACCACGCGGATGTGCACATCGCACCCTGGCGCCCTCGGCCGCCTCAACTGGCGGACTCCTCGGCGTCCAGGTAGAGCTTCATCATGAGCATGTACGCCGCGCAGGCGTTGGGCAGGGGGCCGACGATGTGCAGGGTGTTGTTGTCGGGGTCATCGGGAATCGGCCGGATGGAGATGTCTGCGTTGGTCCTTTCCTTAACCTTCTGGACGTTCTGGCCGTTGCGGCCGATGAGGCCGCCGGTGAGATTCTTGGGCACTATGCAGCTCATCGCGAAGCCGCGGGAGTCCTCCAGGACTTTGGGGGGCGTCTCCCACGCAGCCTGAACGAGAGTGTCCAGGCTGGGGCCGCTGCTGCTCGGGCCACCGCTGCTGTGGCCCCAGCCGTCGTTCCAGCCGCTGTTCCAGTCGCTGTTCCAGTCGCTGTTCCAGTCGCTGTTCCAGTCCCAGCTGCTGTTCCAATCATTCCAGCCCCATTCGGCATCGGAGCCGCCGCCCTCCCAGCCGCTGGTCGCAGCTGGAGTCGACGCCAGCCAGGCGCCGAACCACAGCTCCCCGCTGAGCGCCTGGATCTGCTTGCTCACCTCCTTGATCACGGCCTGGCACGACTTCAGGGAGCCGGTGATGCTGACCATCTGGTCGGAAGCAGGGCCCATGCTGCTGGGCTCGCCGTCGCTGATGACCAGCCTCTTCACTCCGCTGGACTCGCGCAGCTGCTTGATACTGGCGCCGCCCTTGCCGATGATGCCGCCGCCGGCCGCGCGGGGGACCAGCAGGCAGATCTTGAGCTCGCTGTCGTTGCCGAGGGACTCTCTGGCAATCCATTGGTCATTATTGCTTTTCTGAAGCTCCTCCGGTGAGATTAGCTCCAACTGGATTTTCAGAATCTTTGTGGTGAGGTTGAGGAGTGCCTCCTCGCTTTCGCACGTGAGGGTGAGCTGGCGGCTGTCAGTGCCGGGGTACGTCTCCTTGCGGTCTGAAAGCTGCATCCCGGCGCTGTTCTCACTGCGCATCGCAGCGATCTTGGACCCTCCATGGCCCACGATGGCTCCCGCGAGCGCCTGGGGCGTGAGGAACTTCAGGGAGGACTTCGCGGCCGCGGCCTTGGAGCCGCTAGCCATCTTCTTGCCATCCGAAGCCTTCTTCGTCTCCATCTCTGCCTCGTGAGCAGGCTGGTAGCTGGCAGGGTCTAAAACCCCTCGATGGGGATTTGAAATTTGTCAGTCGAAGTGCAAGGCCAGGGGCCCAGGGAAGCTGACGGGCGGATTCTATCCCAAAGGTGGTAGGGCTGGTGGTGGGGGAGGTGCGGGGGGCACAGGGCAGGTTCGCTGGGGGAGTTGCCTTGCTGCTTGAACCCAAACGGCCGCGGAGGTCATGATGATGAGGGTGGAAGGGTGGATGAAGATGATGAGTCTTAGCCGTAGACGGCCCTGAATAGCTCTGTAGGCACTGCTTCCAAGATCCTGATAGGTGTCTTAGCCGTGGACGGCCCTGAATAGACCTGTAGGCGCTACTTCCAGGATCCTGATCAAAGTGAGGGGGCCGAACGGTCATCCATTGTCCTTGGGTGCGTGGCTGAAGTGTCGACCCGTGGTGAAGATTCTGCCTGTTGCGTTATTGTTGTTGTTGTTGTTGTTGTTGGCCCCCGCTTCCGCCTGAGATTTCCTCACAATGTACTCAGGACTGCGCTCTCGCGTGCGACGTCCTCACAAATTATTCTGGAATTGCGTTTCGGCGCTCAGGAACCACGCGCGCGCCAAGGACGCCTTCACAACGTGGTATCTTCCCTCTTCCTTCGTCCTTCCCCCTCCCCTTCCTCCCACTCTCCCTCGTTCTTCCCCTCCTCCTCTTGCAGGGCCCGCGCCAATTCCAATGGCGGGCAGAGAGATGTACGCCCCCGAAGGATTGTCCGCCCGTTCCGGTTTGCCCGTACGTCTAAGCCCGCCGGCCCCAGCAAAGAGAAATAATCCCCCCGAAAGGGGTGTGATCGAAGACGAAGAGGGCGGGTATCGAGGGTGTCGGGTATACGTGTTGAATGACTCGCGGGCAAGTAAGAGCGTACAGCCTTAAAATGGTTGTTGTTGTTGTTGTTGAACATTATTACTTCTAAAGAATAATTATTGTTGGGGCCCCTGGTGCACGACCCCCCCGCCGCGCCTAGGCCGCAGCCTCATTTTCATCATTTTCGTGAGGAAGTCTCAGGCAAAACGGGTTCCGGTTCCCCTTGCAAAAAATAAGCTAAAGTGGACATTTCTTGTTCTAACATAACCAAACTTCAAGAATCCCTTGCAAAAAATAAGGTAAAGTGGACATTCGCGCGCGCAAGACGAAATCCTTCCAAAACCTTAGTTTTCGTAGCGATTTTAACATAAAAACATCAAAAAACCAATGGTTTTTCAAAAAAAAATGTCAAAATTTCATCCCGCGCGCTCTTGCGGATTCGTAGGAAACCCAACACTTTTTAAACATTTCTGTCAAACGGGCTTTTGCGAGCAACTTTTTCGAACTTCTGCAACAACGGTTGCGCACCTGCCAGGGCCATCATCCCTGTCAAATAATACCATGCGGGACACATTCGTTTTTTCTTCGCGCGCGCACGCCGTCGTCGTCGGCCGCGGGGCCCTGAATAGTAGCCACGGTCGTCCGCATGCCACGAAGTGAAGTGTCCGAACGTCATAGGGCGGGAAGCTGGGTGTGGGTGGTGGCGAAGAGTCGTTTGGAAATTTGGTAGAGCTTGAACCGGCCCCCCCACAAAGTGGGGGTATTGCCCGCCTCCTATGAAAACCCTGGCACTGGTGAGAACGGAGTGTCCCCACGTGTTAGTAATTGTTGTTGTTGTTGTTGAATATTATTACTCCTAAAGAATAATTATTGTTGGGCCCCCTGGTGCACGCCCCCCTCGCCGCGCCTAGGCCGCAGCCACGTTTTCATCATTTTCGTGAGGAAGTCTCAGGTGAAACGATGTCATCCAGATCCGGTTGTTTTGTTGACGCCCGCTTTCCTTGTCAAAAAACACTATAAAATGAAATTTCTTGTTCTAACATATCCAAACTTCAAGAATCCCTTGCAAAAAATAATGTAAAGTGGACATTCGCGCGCGCAAGACGAAATCCTTCCAAAACCTTAGTTTCGTAGCGATTTTAACATAAAACCATCAAAAAGCCAATGGTTTTTCAAAAAAAAAAAAAAAAAAAAAAAAAAAAATGTCAAAATTTCATCCCGCGCGCTCTTGCGGATTCGTAGGAAACCCAACACTTTTTAAACATTTCTGTCAAACGGGCTTTTGCGAGCAACTTTTTCGAACTTCTGCAACAACGGTTGCGCACCTGCCAGGGCCATCATCCCTGTCAAATAATACCATGCGGGACACATTCGTTTTTTCTTCGCGCGCGCACGCCGTCGTCGTCGGCCGCGGGGCCCTGAATAGTAGCCACGGTCGTCCGCATGCCACGAAGTGAAGTGTCCGAACGTCATAGGGCGGGAAGCTGGGTGTGGGTGGTGGCGAAGAGTCGTTTGGAAATTTGGTAGAGCTTGAACCGGCCCCCCCACAAAGTGGGGGTATTGCCCGCCTCCTATGAAAACCCTGGCACTGGTGAGAACGGAGTGTCCCCAGTCTTAAATGATTGTTGTTGTTGTTGTTGTTGTTGTTGTTGTTGTTGAACTCTCAGTACAACCAATAAATACGGTTGATCCCCCTCACCAATGCATATTGTTTTTTCTCAATCAAACTGTGCCCCTCGATGCTCGCACCCTGTTTATTTACAGGGGAAGTCTTGGTGCTCAAGCTGTGCCCGTGGCCCCCAGGTTACAACAACAACGGCTCCCGCCTGGGATTTCCTCGCAATTTAGCCAGGACCCCCGCTCCCGCCTGAGACTTCCTCGCATTTCAGTCAGGAATTGCGCTCTCGCTTAAGATTTCCTTACAACGTATGCAGGATTTGCTCTTTTGGCGCTCGGGGGTCACGCTCTGGCTGGAGACTTGCGTATAATTTACTCAAGAATAGCGCCCTTGCGTTGGAATCTCTTGCAATTTGCACAAGCGGCGCGCTCCCGACACTCAGGCACCCAGGAGCGGCGCTCACGCTTAGGACCCCCTCGCATCTCATTTGAGAATCGGGATATCGCTGTCCTTCGTTGCCCCGTTGCATCCCTTCGTGGCCCCCTCGCTGCCCCTCGTGGCCCCGTTGCAGCCCTCCGTGGCCCCCTCACTCCTCTCCGTGGCCCCGTTGCAGCCTTCCGTGACCCCCTCACTGCCCTTCGTGGCCCCGTTGCAGCCCTTCGTGGCCCCCTCGATGCCCTGCGTGGCCCCGTCGCAGCCCTTCGTGGCCCCCTCGCTGCCCTTCGTGGCCCCGTTGCAGCCCTTCGTGGCCCCCTCGCTGCCCTGCGTGGCCCCGTTGCACCCCTTCGTGGTCCCCTCGCTGCCCTTCGTGGCCCCGTTGCAGCCCTTCGGGGCTCCGTTGCAGTCCCTCGTGGCCCCCTCGTTGCCCTTCGTGGCCCCGTTGCAGCTCATCGTGGCCCTCTGCCCTTCGTGGCCCCGTCGCAGCTCTGTGGCCCCCTCGCTGCCCACCGTGGCCCCATATATGTATGCCCGTTGTGCCCCCCGCTCGTTGGCACCCGTCGTGGCCCCACATGCATGCACTTTGTGGCCCCGCTGTCGCCCTTCGTGGCCCCCTCGCTGCCTTCGTGGCCCCGTTGCTGCCCTCAGTGGCCCCGTCCTTGCCCTCCGCGGCCCAATATACGTATGCCCTTCGTGGCCCCCGCTCGGTCGCGCCCGTCGTGGCCCCATGTGCATGCCCTTCGTGGACCTGCTGTCGCCCTTTGTGGCCCCCGTCTTGTCCTACGCGGCCCGGTTGCTACACTCAGTGGCCCCGTCGTTGCCTTCTGCGGCCCCGCATTATCTGCCCTTCGTGGCCCCCGCTCGTTCGCGCTCTTCGTGGCCCCATACGCACTCCCTTCGTGCCCCCGCTGTCGCCCTTCGTGGCCTACTTCGTGCCCTTCGTGGCCCCGCTGTCGTTCTCTCTCTCGCTCCTCTCGCTTTCGCTCGTCGTCGTCGTCGTCGCCATCGTCGTCGTCCACGTCGTCGTCGTCGTCGTCGTCGTCGTCGTCGTCGTCGTCGTCGTCGTCGTCGTCGTCGTGGTCGGTGTCCTGTCCGTTCCTCTTGGGGTCGGGCTGCCGCCGATCAGCGCTGCCGCTGGCCAGGACGGTCCGCGGCCGCTCCGCCGCTTGCCGGGGCTGGCCTGCAGGGAAGAAAGGTATACCCTCAAAAACGGGTACGATCGAAGACGAAGAGGGTGGGTATCGAGGGTTTGGGAAATACGCGTTAACGGAAACTCGAGCAGATAAGAGCGAACAGTCTTAAAATGATTGGTGTTGTTGTTAATCATTAAACAGTTATTACTGTTGGGCCCCCCAGGCGCCCTGGCGCTCTCGCCTCGGTGCCAACTACATTTTCATTGAAAATGAGGCTCACGCTCGAGCGGTTTGGGGGGGCGCCCAAACCGGCCACCAAACAACAACAACGCTCCCGCTCGAGACTTCCTCCTTTTTTACTCAGAGCCTGTGCTCTTGCTCGCCGTCGGCCGCCCCAACAAAACCAACGTTCCCGCTCGAGACTTCTTCCCGTTTTACCCTGGACTGGCGCGCTGCTCTTTCTCTCATCGGCGCCGCCCCCAGCAAGAACAACGCTCCCGCTCGAGATTTCCACCTTTTTTAATCAGAGCTGGTTCTCTTGCTCGCCGCCGAAAACCGCCGCTCCAACAAAACCAGCGCTCCCGCTCGAGATTTCCTCCCGTTTTACGCTGGACTGGCGCCCAACTCTCTTTCGAATTGGCGCCGCCCCCAGCAAGAACAACGCTCCCGCTCGAGGCTTCCTCCCTTTTTCCGGAGAACGGTGCTGTTCCTCGCCGCCGACAGCCCCCGTCCCGACAAAACTGCGGCTCCCCCCGCTCGAGACTTCTTCCCTTCTTACTCAAGGCAGTGTTCCTCCTCGCCGCTGGCAACCGCCGTCCCAACAGAACCAGCGCTCCCGCTCGAGACTTCGTTTTGTTTTACGTTGAACTAGCGCCCAATTCTCTTCTGCACTGGCGCCGCTCCCAGCAACAGCAGCACCCCTGCTCGAGACTTCTTCAGTTTCTATTCAGGGCCAGGTCCTTGCCTCTCCGCCGACAGCCCCCATCCCCACCAAGCCAATCCAGTCGCTCGATACTTCCTTGTGCTTTACCCTTGGCTGGGGCTCAACTGGCGGTCTCGCATCGGCGCAGCAGGGCGCGGGCATGTTTCGAGGCGGGATATGTTGAAATTCCTCGGGGGAGGTGTTTGCAAGACTTCATTGGGCGGGAGATCCGGGAATGGGAATAACGGACCCCCACGATAGAACAATACTCCCCCATGAAGGGGATGATTCTCATGATGGTCGCATGCTGCGTGTGGAAGCATCGCGCATGAGGGTAACATGATTGTTGTTGTCGTCGTCCCACCCGCGACCCACCCGCGACCCACCCCGTGACCCGTCCCGCGACCCACCCGCGACCCACCCCGCGACCCACCCCGCGACCCACTCGCGAACCACTCGCGACCCACCCGCGACCCACCACGTGACCCACCCGCGACCCACCCGCGACCCACCCCGCGACCCACCCGCGACCCACCCACGACCCACCTGCGACCCACTTGCGACCCATCTCGCGACCCACCTCGCGACCCCCCGGCGACCCCCCCGCGACCCACAGGCGACCCAACAACGACCCACCCGCGACCCACCCGCGACCCATTTGCGACCCACCAGCGACGCACCCGCGACCTAACCACATTGGCTCAGCGAAAAAATCGGCGCCTGCGGCGGGCTCGTTGTATAATGTGTGAAGCGTTGGCGCCTGCGGCGGGCTTCCCCAGTCTCGCAAACTGCCGACGTCCCCACCGCCCCCTCACTCTTATCCGCATCTGCAGTGTGCTACGGTAGACTGCAGGCACTAGTGGCCAGACCTGGGGGAACCAGTCCACCATCCTTCGCATGATCCTGTCCAAGCTGTGGGCGCGATTTGAGCTGAGAACGGGCGAGCAGCGAAGAGCGAGCAGTCGTAGACTGAGTGCCGTTGGTGTCGTTGCTGTTTCCAGGCGGAGCCGGGTGAAATTCAGTGCCCGCCGGTGACTGACTGACTGACTGATTGACTGACTGAACGTCAGGAGGGCGCCTTGAACAACACATTTCAAACCGCCCGCGGGCGCGCAACCGCAACTGGGCGACACATTTCGCACCGTCCGCGGGCGCGCAACAGCAACCGCAACAAGGCGACACACATCAACCCGCCCGCGGGCGCGCAACCGCAACCGCCCCTGGGCGACACATTTCAACCCACCCGCGGGCGCGCAACCGCAACTGGGCGACAACACAATTCAACCCGCCCGCGGGCGCGCAAGCGCAACCGCAACTGGGCGACACATTTCAACCCGCCCGCGGGCACGCAACCGCAATCGCACCTGAACGACACATTTCATCCCGCCCGCGGGCGCGCAACCGCAACTGGGCGACATATTTCAACCCGCCCGCGGGCGCGCAACCGCAACCGCAACTACGCGACACATTTCAACCCGCCCACGGGCGCGCAACCGCAACCGCAACTGGGCGACACATTTCAACACGCCCGCGGGCGCGCAACCGCAACCGCACCTGGGCGACACATTTCAAACCGCCCGCGGGCGCGCAAGCGCAACCGCAACTGGGCGACACATTTCAACCCGCCCGCGGGCGCGCAACCGCAACCGAAACTACGCGACACAATTCGACCCGTCCGCGGGCGCGCAAACGCAACCGCAACTGGGCGACACATTTTAACCCGCCCGCGGGCGCGCGAGCGCAACCACACCTGGGCGACACATTTCAACACGCCCGCGGGCGCGCAACCGCAACTGGGCGACACATTTCAAGCCGTCCGCGACGCGTAACCGCAACAACAACTACGCGACACATTTCGACCCGCCCGCGGGCGCGCAACCGCAACCGCAACTGGGCGACACATTTCAACCCACCCGAGGGCGCGCAACCGCAACAGCAACTACGCGACACACTTCGACCCGCCCGCGGGCGCGCAAGCGCAACCGCAACTGGGCGACACATTTCAACCCGCCCGCGGGCGCGCAACCGCAACCGCAACTACGCGACACAATTCGACCCGTCCGCGGGCGCGCAAACGCAACCGCAACTGGGCGACACATTTTAACCCGCCCGCGGGCGCGCGAGCGCAACCACACCTGGGCAACACATTTCAACACGCCCGCGGGCGCGCAACCGCAACTGGGCGACACATGTCAAGCCGCCCGCGACGCGTAACCGCAACAGCAACTACGCGACACATTTCGACCCGCCCGCGGGCGCGCAACCGCAACCGCAACTGGGCGACACATTCCAACCCACCCGAGGGCGCGCAACCGCAACAACAACTACGCGACACACTTCGACCCGCCCGCGGGCGCGCAACCGCAACCGCAACTGGGCGACACATTTCAACCCACTCGAGGGCGCGCAACCGCAACAGCAACTACGCGACACACTTCGACCCGCCCGCGGGCGCGCAACCGCAACCGCAACTGGGCGACACATTTCAACCCGCCCGCGGGCGCACAACCGCAACCGCACCTGGGCGACACATTTCGACCCGCCCGCGGGCGCGCAACCGCAACCGCTACTGGGCGACACATGTCAACCCGCCCGCGGGCGCGCAACCGCAACCGCACCTGGGCGACACATTTCAACCCGCCCGCGGGCAGGAGGAAGACGAAGAGGACAGGGAGCAGGCGAAGGAAAAGGATGATCTGGTGCAGGAGCAGGTGGAGGAGGAGAGGGAGGAGGACGAGGAGGAGGTAAAGGAGGAGGTAAGGGAGGAGGAGGAGGAGGAGGAGGAGGAGGAGGAGGAGCAGCAGCAGCAGGAGGAGCAGCAGGACGAGGAGGAGGAGGACGAACAGGAGGAGGAGGACCAGGACGGCCAGGAGGAGGAGGAGGAGGAGGAGGAGGAGGACGATGGGGAGGGGGATGCCAGGGTGGTGCTGCATGGGAGGGTGCACGAGCAGGTGCTTGTTGCGAAGGACGGAGGAGGATGAGGTGGTTGACGTCAAGGAGGATATGGGCGTGGAGGTGGATGTCCTCCTCACGGTCTCTGGGCGTGACCCGCGGTTTTCCGCCGGGATGCTGCCTCTGATCTTGTTGTTGCTCTGGTGCTTGTCGTGGTCAGCGTGGCTGGGTGCGTCGCGGCAGGGGTGGATAGGTCGCGGGTGGGTCGCGGCGCGTATGGGTCGCGACGGGGTGGGTCGCAGGTGGGTCGCGGCGCGGGTGGGTCGCGACCCACCCTCTCTGCGACCCATCCGCGCCCCCTCACTCCTATCCGCAACTGCGGGAGACGAGGTGTTATTTATCCACTACGGGAGAATCGGAACCACGAGGCTTGCCCACCGCCAAAGGGGATCCATTCGACTGACAAATCACGTCCACCCCACTCTCGCACGCAAGAGACGGGAAAAGTTGGATCCATGCCTCCGACGCGAAAGAAAATAATTCGGCCTGGGAGTGCATGCGCTGTAAGTTACGGGGTGCAAGCTCCGTGGTGGAAGCCATGTGGTGCAACGCATGTGGTGGGAAGCCACACCAACTCGCCCTCGCTAACAAGTGGTCGGCCGCAAGCCGGTGTTGGCCCGTGGACCAGCATTGGGAGAAAACTCCCCCGAGGCTGTAGTAGGCCTGTTGGCATTCTTAACTGGCGCCTGTTGGAGCTTCCGGCAGCGCTGGCAGGATCCTCCGAATGAGCGCTGTAGCCATTACTGGTAAGATGCTGTCAGAACTCTAGCTGCACCTCACCCAGAACCGTGCCCCCTGACATGGCGAGACGGGGTAGAGTCCCAAATGCTGTCAGTGAAGACGTACGACATCTTCTTAAGGACGCCCCTCCCTTCCCAGTAGCGCCCACTCGCGAACCCCCCACCCTTTCTCGAGGCTCGAGTGGCGCTTTCCTGGCAAGACGCCCAAGTTGGCTTCGGAGACAGCCGAGGCAGGCCACCACGGCCGCCAAAACGGCCCAAGATGCATCCAAGACAGTCCAAGAGGGCACAACGAATGCCCCAAATGTCCCCAAGATGGCCTGAGACGCCCCGAATAAACGGTCTAAGAGGCTCCAAGAGGACACGGACTCGGGCCCGAGGAGTCAAACTCATTCTCTTGTATCCAAGTTTGCGTTCTCACGTTTTCGCGCTCTCACGTTTCCGGCCAAAGAGGCTCTAAAGCTGGCCCAGGAGGCTCTCAACATCAAATGCACTCCAAGATGGCTCCCAAAGAACCCCCAGGCCGCCCAGCCCCAACACGGACTCCGAAGGCGACAGACTGCCCCGGAGCGCGCCAGGACGGCCCAAGGAGCCCCCGGGAGGCCCCGCTGGGCCACCAAGATGCCCCCTGAGGCCTGCAAAAGACTCCAAGAGAGGAGGAGGGAAGAAGATGACGGTAAGAACACGACGAGCACGAGGGAAGATACCTTCACACGGCAGACGAGAGAGCGTATCACACGTTGCGGCTCCCCCCCCCTCCCCATGCCTCGGGACACGAGGCGTCACATGTTGCGGCTCCATTTGCGCTCCTCAAACAATCATCACCCAAACTGCAGGGCCGACACGGTGGTGGGTCTTGCCGAAACCAGATAAATAGAGAACTTATCAGTGCTACAAGGGCTCTTGCTCGGATCCGAGTGGAGCTGCAGCCACTCGTAGTAGAATCCAAACATAGCTGTAGCCACCACTCATCATAGGAACACGTTAGAGCTGCAGCCGACCGTAATAAAAACCCAGCTGTGAGCGATCCTAATGACAACCTGTGTTTGTTCCGTCGGGTTCTCCAAACAACAGTGACACCAAGGGGTCCGCACATGCGTTCTCAAATATGGCAAAATGCCCAATATTACTTAGTGAACGGTCCCCAGGGCCAGTTCTCTGAGACGCCTTTGTGAGGATGAAGGGGGTCAATTCCAGAGCACTGGATAGGGCAAATTTTTAAGGCACATTTTGGGGCAGAGTTCACCTTCGCGTTCCGGGTCAGTAGGCAATTCGGGCCAGGAGAGCCCCGCAGGGGACGAACCGCTGGTCTGACTGCGCCAAAAAAGCTGCGCCGACGCGCCCTGGCTTGACTTGACTGGGGACAACAGACAACGAGGACCATGACCAGGACTGAACGCGGAAACGTCGGGGCCATCGTCAATTCGTAGACCATCCTCGCGAATCCGTGACGGCAGGCATGGGCCATGACCGAGATGGGCGTCGACAAGATCCCGCGACATCGTGGTCATGGTCGTCGCGTTTCTTCCCTCGGCGATCGGGGGGAAGAGGAAACGTCAAGCGAGAGAGCGCGGACACAGGCGCGTCGGCAGAGCAATCGCGCGCCGGCCACGACGGCGACGAGCCTCGGGTTTCTGTCGGCGGCGAGCGATGAAAAAGAAGAAGGCCTTCTCAGAAGGCGGCGGGGCTTCTCAGACGCCCTCGCGCCTTCTGAGAAGCTTCCCGTGCCTTCGGAAAGCTTCGAACGCTCGTCGGAAGGCCGGGGGACTCCCGAGCCTTCTGAGAAAGCCCGCCCCTTCTCGATTACTAAAGGGGCCCTGGGACACACAAACAAATAGACACAAATAACAGAAGTCCCCCCATTTTCCCATATTCTCTGGGTGTTCGTCCTCCACCCCACTTCCCATATTTTTCCATCTTTTCCTGGGAGTCGACGATCAGTTGTGTCTGTGTGTGTCGTTCCCTCCTGGATTACCCCCCCCCCCGGGGCTGGCCGCCGACAAGACGCAGCTTTGCCCAGGCCCTCGGTGCGCACCGTGCGGTGCGCGGCCTGCCGGCGCGGCGCGGTGCGGCGGCGGCGAGCGCGCCCGGGCGTTGGCCCCGTCGAGGGCCCGCGGAGGCCGCGCCGCAGAGGCCGCTCGGTCGATGGGCTTCTGCTTGCAGGCAGCCGGGCCTCTGCGCCCCCCGGCCGTGGGCAGGGGGTGCTCGTCTTTAGGGGGGATTTCTGAGGGGGCGCCGCCCTCCCCCTCAGAAATCGTGGGGGTCAGGGGTAGGGCTCGCAAGTGGCCCCCTAGTCTTGCCATCGCTCGGACGTCCAGTCCCAGCTCACGGTTCGGTTTCGTGCGTGTTGTGTTGCGTGCCGCGAGGCGATCCGATATGCTCTTCAATGGTCCACGTTGACTGGCGCTGGCCTCGCGAGCAAAAAAGATCAAACGTCCGAACGCTGCCAAGTAGTCCCAGATGGTTTGCTTTGTGTAGAGGGCCCAAGACAAGGCAAAAGCGCAAACCTTTGGAGCTCGGCGCGTACTTCTTGGACCTGCGCTGGGCCCCCTTGCTGGGAGCGCCGAAAGTTTGTGCTTATGTTTGCTGATGCTTCTTCGACAGATGGCATTCGCGATGAGACACCACCGTAGCAGGAGAGCCCAGAATCGAATCGACAAGTCGGGTCGGCGATCGACATGAATCGAATCGACGGAAATCGGCGACCGAGTCGGGAGAAGTCAAATCGGCAAACATCGGCAGGCCAGTGGGCCTCCGTTGAGGACGCGGCATCCACATCGGAATCCGAAGTCGGACCGAATCGGAGGAATCGGAAGCCATCGAAATCGAGTCGCATCGAATCGGGGGAATCGAAATGAGCCCCGCCGTCGCGCATCTACAGAGACGTTGAAAGCCTGCGCGAAGCCTCGCGACGGGGCGCGCGCGAGCACGCCACTTTGTCCGCCGCGAGCCTCTGCTGCTCAGGTCGGGGGCCCGCCAGACGACTTCTGTCCGCTCTTGCCGGTGCATGCCGTGTTCGGCAGCAAGCCTCTACGCACTCATCGCCCCACCTCCATTTTCCCTGCCCCTCCTCTCCTCCTTCTCCTCCTCCTCCTCCTCCTCCTCCTCCTCCTCGCTCCTCGCTCCTCGCTCCTCGCTCCTCGCTCCTCGCTCCTCCTCCTCCTCCTCCTCCACCTCGCTCCTCGCTCCTCGCTCCTCGCTCCTCGCTCCTCCACGTCGCTCCTCGCTCCTCGCTCCTCGCTCCTCGCCTCTCGCTCCTCCTCCTCCTCCTCCTCCTCCTCCTCCTCCACCTCGCTCCTCGCTCCTCGCTCCTCGCTCTCCTCCTCGCTCCTCCCTCCTCCTCCTCCTCCTCCTCCTCCTCCTCCTCCTCCTCCTCCTCCTCCTCCTCCTCCTCCTCGTCCCCAGACCTCCGACGCCGTGATTCTTCGCAACGTGGCCGCCCAAACGTCTGCATGGACCTCTTCTCCTGGGACCGACTGTTGACCCCCGAGCCGCTCGCGACGGCCACAGGGGCCCGCGAAGGCCCCGGCGGTGGAAGACCGTCGGGATCTCCCGCCGCTGCTTTTCACGACGCGACCGCTTCGCCTCCGCTGTCCCGGGGAGGCCGGGAGGCCGGAGCGAAGGGGTCGAGAGCGACTCGTGCGAAAGGTTGGAGCAGGAGCAGGAGCAGGAAAAGGAGGAGGAAGAGGAGGAGGAGGGTGAGAAGGAGGGGGGGGGAGGGGGAGGAGGAGGAAGAGGAGCAGGGTGAGAAGGAGCAGGAGGAGGAGGAGGAGGAGGAGGAGGAGGAGGCGGAGGCGACTTCGTGCGCTGCGGCGGCGCGCCTTTGGGGGGAGAGGTTAGCGAAGAGGCAGGCATCCTCAGAGGGCGGCGGGGCGGATCCGAAGCCCTCGGGCTTTCTGGGGCGCGCCCTCTGCAGCCTCGGAAAAAAAACTTAGATTTAGGTGGGGCATGTCCTCCTACATGCGGATTTTGTGTGTGTGTGTACATATATATATATATATATATATATATATATATATATATCCTATTTTATATTTTTACAGGGCGGGGGACCCCGGAAAAGCGGCACACGGTCCCCCCCCTCCCCCCCCCGCAAACGAATTTCGGCTCCCCGAGCCTTTGGGGCGCTCCTGCAGAGTGCTTCGTGTCTGTCCTGCGAGTGCGACGCGAAAAAAAAAACACGACGGCCAAAAAGGGCCCCGAAACACCCAAAGATCGGCCCAAAACGCCCAATCTGGGCCCAAGACTGCCCAAGACGCGTCCAAGACGCCCCCAGACCCCCAAGAGGCCTCCCAAGAGAGCCCCGACTGGCTATACAATTGTTGATTTTCCAGTGTGTTTTCGATGTTTTTGGCCTTTTTCGCTTTTCCCGCTTCCCGACGCCCGACAATGGCCCACGAGGCCCACTAGATCGCCCCAGTACTGCCCAAGAGGCTCCCAAGAAGGCCCCAACACGGTCCAGGAGGGCTCCGAGACCGCCCAAGAGGCGCCCAAGACGGCCCAAGAGAGCACCAAGGCGGCCCCAAGAGAGACCCAAGAGGGCGCCCAAACATTCAAAAACTAAATTTTCCGCCGCGAGAGGGCCCCAAGAGGCCCGGAGAGAGCCCCATGAGGCCCCAAGAGGCTCCCAAGAGGCCCCAAGGAACCCCCAAGAGGCCCCCAAGAGGCCCCACAAAAATCCCACTAGCCCCAAAACGCCCCGCACACGCTTCAAAATTGCCCCCCAGAGGGCCCCGAGAGGCGCGCCACGAGATCCCAACACAGCGGTCTCCCCCTCTCATTATCCCTTCTCTTTGTCGTCGCCTTCTTCGTCGTCGTCGTTGTCGTATCCAATGGCGCAGCGAAGCCATTTTCCGTTCAAACCACCGAAGGACCCAAGAACTCCTCCTCCTCTTCCTCATTCTCTTCCTCCTCTACCTCCTCCTCCTCCCTCTCCTAATTCCCCGTGATGTTTCACGTTCCGCCCCGTCAAAGGTCTAGCAGAAGCAGCTCTCCTCACTCTCCCAAGTCTCTGCTGCGAATTTCTTCCGCGACACCTCGGCTGTGCCCCAGATATCCACATAATCTGTCCTCTTCATCCTCGTTCCTCCTCTTCATCCTCCTCCGCTTCCTCCTCCTCCTCCTCCTTCTCCTCATCCTCTTCATGTTCCTCCTCCCGCCTCGAGTGAGCTTCTCGCAACGCTCAGTACAAACCGTCGGGGCCACGACGCCATCTCATCCGGACGCGCTGTTGGGAACCAGGGTTTTTGCGACATTTCGGAGATCAGGCCGTCGGGAACCTTCGGTTTCAGCATACATCCTGGGGAAACACTCCCTGGGGACTCACGGCCGCGCGAACACTTGCAACGTCCTCCCCCTGTTCCTCCTCCTCCTCCTCCTCCGCTTGACTCGCAGAGAGGCCGAGCGGCACCGCGCCGCGCCGCCAGGGACGGGGAGAATGGGCACAAAAAGAAGCGGAGAGGGGGGCGAGGAAGAGGAGGAGGAACAGGAGGAGGAGGAGGAGGGGGGGGGGGAGGGGGAGGAGGAGGAAAGGAAAAGGGGAAGGAGGAAGAAGAGACAACGGAAAGTTGTCTAATCACCTTCGCCAGAGATATGCTCGCAACTCCGACCTCAGAAGCGCCTTGCTTCGCATCGGTCCCGCCGTTTTCGCTTGAGACATCATCGCAGCTCTGGGGCCCGAGACACTCTCAGTTGAGGTGTTCCAGCCACTGTCGCCTGAGACGCTCTCGCAAGTCTCACCTCGGAGGTGCCTTGCGCCATGGTGGTTCGGCCTTTTTCGCGTGCGACTTCCCGCAACTCTAAGTTCAAGGATGCCCTGAGCAGAGGTGTTCAGACCACTCCTCGTTTGAAACTTTCTCGCACGGCTAACTTCGGATATGCCCTCCCCTGAGCGGAGGTGTTCAGGCCATTTTCACCTGGGACGTCCTCGCAACACTGACCTCGGCGACGCACTGTCCCATGGTAGTTCGACCACGTTTGCCTGAGACCCTCGCGCCTCTTAGTGGCGCGATGATACGAACAACTGGTCAGGCCATTACGGCCTGATATACGCATGTGTATGCGCACACACATAGTTACACTGACCATTTGCATATACATGTACATCGCCATACAAACGTGTATTTGTATATATATATATACACATGTACGATGCATTCATAGACGCACGTGTGTGCGCATGTACGCACGTTCGCACTCCGCTAGCGTGCGAAATCCAAAGGACCAAGGTGCATGGCGCGCAGCGCCAATGCAGTCTTGTATATATATATATATACACACACATACATACATACAAGACTGCAGTGGCGCTTCGCGCCATGCACTTTGGTCCTTGAAGTGTGGTATGCAGGCGGAATTGCAGGAAGGTCAAGCCGACAATTTAGCGATAACTCCTTGTTGCCTTTTCCGGCATCCCCGCTATAATAGTGTGATTCGTTATCCTTCCTTCATGCTTCTTTTTCCTCATTTTCGCCATACCCTGCGCATTCTCCCCATCCTCCTCAGCTCTTTATTGCGGAGGCTCCTCCTTGGAGAGCCCCTGGGGGCCTCACAAAAGTTGTTTCAGGCTTTCATAATACTTTCAGGAGGCCTCCTGGGTGTATTCTGGGGGCCTCTGGGGGCTTCCTCGGGCCAGCCTGCCTCCAACCGCGGTCTCCCTGAAGGACCGGGTCACGATTTGGGATGCTTCGGAAGGCATCTTGGGGCCATCTTGGGCCGCCATGGGGCTCTCTGAGGGCCATCTTGGACCAGTGTTGTGCCGTTTTGGGGCTCTCTCGGACTGCCTGGAAGCCCTTTCGGATGTTTGTGGGGCGATTTTGGAGCCCCCCAAGCGGCTTCGGACGCCCAGGAGACCGCCGTCTTGGAGCGTCGGGAAGCCGAAAAGAGGAGAACCCCAAATTTAACCAAAAACCCGAAGAAAACTAAGGAGTTGTGCCTCTTGGGGCCTTCTTGGGAGTGCTCTTGGAGGCCTCTTTGGGGCCGTCCTGGAAGCCTCTTGGACCATCTTGAAGTCACGCCGGTCACTCTTGGAGCGTTCTTGTGCTGTCTTGGGGGTCTCTGGGACGTCTCCGATGACCCCCCTTGATCGCCCCAAGATGCTGCGAAGGCTTGGAGTGTTCCAAAACCCCAGATCCGGGGAACCCGGTTTTCGGGGGGGGGACGGTTTTTTCCCCCGCCCGGGCTTCTAAAAATATAGGAAGAGGGATAAATGTGTATATATATATATATATATATATATATATACGTGTGTACAAAAACTCAAACTGTTTACAATCGAAAAAATAATAGTCCCCATGCTATTTTTGACGGTCATTCACTGTCCCTGGGTGCGTGGCTGAAGTGGGATTTCGCGGTGCGGATTTTCGTTGTTGTTGTTTGTTGTTGTTTGTTGTTTGTTGTTGTTTATTGTTGTTTGTTGTCGTCGTCCCACCCGCAACCCGCCCCGCGACCCACCCGCGACACACCCCGCGACCCACCCCGCGACCCGCCCGCGACCCACCCGCGACCCGCCCGCGATCCACCCCGCGACCCACCCCGCGACCCACCTCGCGACCCACCCGCGACCCACCCGCGACCCACCCGCGACCCACCCCGCCACCCACCCCACCCACCACCCACCCCGCGACCCACCCCGCGACCCACCCCGCGACCCACCCCGCGACCGCGCGACCCACCCGCGACCCACCCGCGACCCACCCGCGACCCACCCCGCGACCCACCCCGCGACCCACCCGCGACCCACCCGCGACCCACCCGCGACCCACCCGCGACCCACCCGCGACCCACCCCGCGACCCACCCGCGACCCACCTTCGACCCAAACCACGTTCAGATACAAACCACAATTTTCGGCGCCTGCGGCTGGTTTTTTTTGCATCCTTCCAGGTGGAGAGCCCGCGACCCACCCCGCGACCAACTCGCGACCAACCCGCGACCCAAACCACGTTCAGGGTACAAACCACATTTTTCGGCGCCTGCGGCGGGCATCTTGTGCATTCGCTTCAGGTGGAGAGCCCGCAGCCCACCCGCGACCACGATCAGGGTACATACCAAATGTTTCGGCTCCTGCGGCGGGCATCTTTCGCATTCGTCCCCGGTGGAGACCCGCGGCCCACCCGCGACCCATTCCACGTTCAGTGTGCAAACGAAATTGTTCGGCGCCTGCGGCGGGCTGCTTTTGCATTCCTTCCAGGTGGAGGTGGAGAGCCCGCGACCCACCCGCGACCCAAACCACGTTCACTGAACAAACCAATGCCGCACAAACGCGGCTGCGGATTTTTGCATGACGTCTGCGCCCGCAACGACCTCTTCGAGCCCCGCGCATCCACACCAGCCCGTCCAGCAACTTTGCCCTGGCGAGTTGCCTTGATCAGAGAAGCCGGGGAGCATAATGTGGAAAAAGGGATTGCGTTGCCGTTATCTTGGAAAGGAGGGGGAGGCAGGAGGAGTAAACAGGGGACGAGGAGGACGCGAAAGAAGGGAGGATGTAAGGAGAATGTGGCAAAAGAGTAGGGAGGAGGAGCAGCAGGAGGACGAGGAGGGGGAGGAGGAGGACGAGGAGGGGGGGGAAGGGGAGGAGGGGGAGGATGATGATGATGGACGACAATGGGAGGACGATGATGGAGGCCGATGAGGGGGTGGACGACAATGGGAGGACGACGATGGAAGGACGAGGGGGGGAGAGGGAGGACGAGCAAGAAGAGGAGGACGAGGTGGAGGAGGAGGATGACGATGACGACGAGGACGAGGACGAGGAAGGGGAGGAGGAGGAGGAGGAGGGACGAGGGACGAGGCCTGGCGCAGCCGTCCGTCGGAACGAACAGCTGGCGGCGCGGCCGAGGCGGCCAGTCCTCAGGTGAGGGCGAAGAAGGCGCCCACCGCGAGCAGCTCCGTGGGCCCGCCCCCGAGAAGCGGGCCAGACGGGCCATCGGCGTAGACGAGGGCGCCGTTCCCGCTGCACTCCCATGGGGAGCCAAGCGGGCCGTAGAGGTGCTGACGGCCCTCACAAGGACGCGGAGGACCCAGCACAGGGTGAAGTGCACGGAGTTGCCGAAAATGAAGAGGGCGAACTCGCTGCACAGGCCACGGCGTGGTCAAACACCTCCGCCATGAATTCGAGCAAGCCGCAGCACGAACATCACGGCCTGAACCCCACCCTGGATCAGCGCGATGTACATGCCCCGCAAGACCTGCAGGCAGTCCAGCAGCCGCTCCGTCCCGTGCATCAGCGACTGGCGCCTGCATCGTGATTGACACATTCTCCTTCGGGTGCAGGCCTCGAAGGAGCCTCTTCAACCTCGACTTGATGTTGGAAAGGTAGGTCTTCTCCTTCCCTCCACCCGTGGGCGCCCCCCCGCACATGGCCATCAGCTGCTTGGACACGCCACCGCCCGACCATGCCACGCACACCTCGCAGAAGACGGTGGGCCCCGCACGACGGAGACGATGCCCATTGCAGAGGTGCACGTCGGTGGAATGCCATTCCGAGACCAGCAGCTCGTCAGCACGATCGACGCCAGACATGGTCTCTAAGCCTCGACCTCCAGCTTGCAGCACCCAGCCTTCGTCATTTGACCCGCGCTCAAAACGATCGAGAGCATCCATGGCAAAGGCACCTGCAGCAGAGACCTGGGCACTGGTGGCACCGCAGAACTGGATCATGGCCTCCGCCCTCAGCTCGTCCACTCTGCTGGCCAGGCACGGGGCACGAAGGTAGAAGTTCCACGCCTCCGTTGAAGCCGAAATGGTACGTCTCGCACAGCGCCTGCTGACAGAGGTACCATCGCGCAGCCTGGCAACGACATGGGACGCGACCTGCACCGGCGGCTGCTTGACCACTTTGGGACGCCGCGGTGCGTCCGACACCTCTGGCTCCCACCTGCCCACCTTCAAAGTGCGCTGCATCGCCCAGCCGATGTACGGGGCCACCTTCTTGGCGAACACGATCTCCACCTTGTAGATCTCCTCGTGGACCTGAGGCGGCGCGCGTGAGTCAGCACCGCGCCTAGACCAGTCGGCCCACATATTGCCAATCAAATGTGCTGGGCTGAGCTCGCGCTCTATGTAGTCGTCGATGCAGCGGTGGGCAGGGATCCATGAACATGCGGCTGCCGAGCTTGGGCACGAAGGGCACGCCAGACCGTCGCACGCGCAGCAGCCGCCCCCTCCAGTTCTGGACCCCACGATGCCGCCTCCGATTCCAGCGCCAGCAGATCAGCGAGCACGACCTCCAGCTTGGTACCGGAGTGCCGCAACGCCACGAAGAGCGCGAACCTCTCCGACCTACCGACCGTCTGCAAGGGCCCTGGCAACGGCCCGTACACCGCACGCAGCGGCCATCCCTGCGCCGACATCTGCCCAGCTGCCCATCAGCACCGTCGTATTTCAGGAATAGCCGCCGCTAGCCCAGAGCCGTCGGCGTAGACAACGTTGCCAAACTGCAGCTCGTCAGTGTTCCAGTCGCCCCAGAAGTGCATCGCCAGGTCCGCGGTAACCTTTGGGAGGGACGGCGGCACACAAGGGAGGCAAACCCCCACCTCGAACTCGTCGAGCGAGGTCTGCAACACCTTGTCATGCATGAAACCACGGATCTCCCCGAACTTGTCGGGCAGCACCTCCCCTGCGACCCCCGTGTCATCCGCTGGGGCCAGCGCCTCCTCGCACCCGAGGAACCTGTGCCCACTTGAGTCGCTCGGCGCACCACGCGCCAAGCAAGCAGCCGAAACTGCCAGCTTCATGTCATACTTGGCCTGCCTAGTCCAGGGGGCGCCAGCCCAGTGAGCACGCAAGCTGGATGCCGTCGGGCCTTCAGAGACCGCCGCCGCCCTGGCCCCAATACACTGCCGTAGGGCCCGGACCACAACTCAGCGTTCTCGCCCAACGGATGCTCGAAACGCGACATGATGCGCCGCCCTTGCCATCGCTCAATCGACTCGACCAGGTGACATCTAAGATCTCGAGGACTGATGGCCATGAGGGTGAACTTCTCGTCCCTGTCGTTGACCCGAACAGTTGACGACTGCATATACCAACCAATACGCCGCAAGGTAAGGATAGTCGCCGAGATCGGACCTCTCGCAAATGTCCACGTCGCCTTGTCTAATCTCACCATCTGGGTTGTGATATGCGCCCAGGCATTGTGCAGCTTACTCGGCGACGTCCTCTGCACCCAGACGGTGGCGGCGCATCTGCAGATGATGTCGCAAGATGCCATATAAACCGGATCGAACTCCTTAGCCTTCTGCGTCGCCAGATACAGCGTGCGGCTAGAAGAGCCAGAACGCGCTCCGACGGGGCGACCTGCTTCAGCACGAACCTGCTGGAGGTGTGAATCCGAGAGGCCAGGCGCGCCCGCGCCGTGTCCAGCACTGGAAAGAAGTCCAGTTTTCCACGGGCCCACGACTTTTTTGCCCGTGACCTTCTGGAGCATCTGCAAGCGGCGGCGCCGAGCAAAGATCCCGGCAATGCGCTGCGACGTGAGCCGCCTACGCGCTCCACATAGGTCGTGTCCAAGGTTGCGAATCCAGCTCTTGCATTTGAGGCCCTTAGCCCCGCCATGCTTCCGGCACTCCAAAGCCACGGCCGTACTGGAAGGAATGGATGATGATGCCCAAGCTTTTGGCACCCTCCCGAAAGCGTGCGACGACCTTCCACAGATGCTCCAGCTGCTGGAGGGACGGCGCAATCCACTGCAGGCTGATGTCGTCGATCAGAGCACGGGGCGTGACTGGCGAAGACCGAACTCCAGCCAGCAGTCTGTGGAGCAGCACCGACACCAAGAAGTACGCATGAGAGCAACCAGCCAATGTGCCCTGCCACGCGATGACCTGTTCTGATACTGACCCAAACGCACGTAGCCGACGCGGTTGCCGATGCAACTCCAGCAACATCCACGCCAGCCTGAGATCCAGATCCACCGCCCTCGCCTCGCTGAGCAACGCCATCGGCTTGATCGCCCCGAAGAACTTGAAAACGTCCATGAGGACAGTGAGGGACTTCTGCTGGGTGGCCTCCGCGATCTCAGCCTCCAGGTTGAGTTGGAAGGCCGAGTCTGAGGACGCGCGCCCCGAGCCCAGCCCCCATATATCAGCACTGGGATGCGCAGCAACCCAGCTGCGAGATACAGGGGCCCTTACTCGAGCCCATATACGGATCATGCTGTCCATGAGCGCGATGAGTCTGCGCCCTCCACTAGGCTTCGGAAGCCTCACCATCTCGCGCCAAACTCGTGCTCCAGCCCATGCGAGGAGATCCTCGCACCGCTCGAACAAAGCCGCAAGAACATACAGACCTTCATCTGACAACAAGAGAAAAGCTCGCACTCCAATCCTGCCAGGACCTGATGCCGTGGAGGTCGAAAAGAAAGAAAAAGCCTGCCTCATCATGCTGACAGTGATGGCAGGAAGGGCTGGCCACTTGGCAGCATCCCCTGGCAGCTCTAGCTGTTGCAAATCGTGACAGCGCCATATCTTAGCCCATGGAACCATTTCACGATCACAAACACGGTGAGGGGACGCAGAATTGTTGCGATCCTCCCAACTGGCCAGCACAGACTGCAGCTCCTTGGTCTCGGTGATGCGATGAGCCCTGCTGCCCCCCGCACAAAACTGCCCTTCGCGAAGCTGACCCAAGCAGCCTGCCTGCCCTCTACCAGCCTGTCGTACCTCATCTTGCAGCGCTCGACATTTTTGCTGGCCATCTCCTCAAAATCGCCCCTGCGGAGCACGCGGATGCCACCTCTGAGGAAAGCCTGCTCTTCGCCGGCCAGGTGGGAGAGAACCGTGGCGTGCGAACTTGTCTTAGCCATGTAAGCCTTCGTTTCCAGCAAGAAAGCCGCCACCTTACTAAAACCCTGCGGTACCAACCCACACGTGAGTTCCGACTGTGAAGGAGAAGTAGCTCTTTCTGTAGAAATGCACAAACCCCCATGAGGTTTCGCGCCCATCTGGCCGCAACCTTCGTCGCCTGCGCTTCTCTTCCAAGTCGTACTCTGCGAGCAGGTGACCCCCACTTGACCGACTTGAGCGTAGTGTTTGACATCGCAAGCTCTTCCCGTGCGAAGTCTCCTGCGAGCGCACGCAATGTCATATCTGTCCAACAGCTCCGACCCCACCGTGGTTAGGACATTATCCCACGCAAGAGTCAAGCCCTGGGAGTCAGCAGCAGCGCGGACAGCAGCGAGCGCAGGGCCCCCATCCTCGACCCCTCGAGCACATCCAATGGGAGGTACCGCGGGAATGGCGAACGGCGTGACAGGCACCCTAATCTTGAGGTCGAGGTCATCTGCTGCCAGCTCTAGGTGCACAGGGGGATGTGGAGATGTGGCCCCATCCTCCTGCGCCCAAGGTTCCCGCAACCGAGGCGCCAGGTTGGCACTCAGCATGAAGTAGTCGATGGACCCCTTCTCGATCTGCGAAGGTCGACGCGTCGGAGCACGAGGCACAGCAAAGAGCGCCTCGATGTCGGCGAGGCGAGGGTCCTCCAGCTTCTCCATTGACGTGTTGAAGTCTCCACGCACGATGCAGTCCATCTGCGCAGCCTCCAACTTCGCCAAGTAGCTGGCCAACGCCCACAGAATGCGCCTGTTCTGATCGTTGAGCCCCACGGAGTCGACCAGGTACAGAGACAGAATGACCAAGCCTCCTCTCGCGCCCCAGTGTACGTGGCCCGCTACGAGTCGCCCAGGATGAAGGACTGGGCCCTTGGTGAACGGCGGCTTGGTTATGGTAATCGACGTGCGTGCCAGAATCGCCACTCCCGCCGACGTGCCTACTTCTGACATACCACTGGGCACCGCAGGCGCCCATATGCCAGAAAATCCAAAGTCTGCGACCTCGCCCTGGAAGCTCGCCAACTTGTCGGCACCCTGGATGTGATGCTCATGCATGGCAATGACCATTGTCTTAGGCGGAATAGCCTCCAGGCATGCAGCTGCCGAGCCCCAGGACGTGATATTAGTAGTCATGATGTTCCCTTTCGCCATGATAGTGCACAAGCTAATGATCACCAGCATCATCCAGGAAGCGGGGGAGTTAGAACGGCTTGTACCCGCCCTTCGCCAATTTCCCGGCCCGCTCGCGCAGCTCTCCCTCCGTGGCGTCGGCAAGGATGCCCTCCATGGTCTTCTGCGGCACGGGGAAGTCGACCGCATCGGGGTCCCATTTGACCGCAGGAGCAGCTGCCTCGCGCACAGCGTCATGTGCAACCCCTTCTCCAGCCCCTTGGCGGCGAGGTCTTTTGGAGACGATGAGCTCATTGATTTGGCCCCCGATGCCCTCCGCCAGCCTCTTCTGCGCGTCCGTGTTGAGCTGCGACCCCTGGGGGAGCTTGGTGACGATCTGCTCAAGCTCCTCCGTCGTGACCCCCAGGCCAGGTAGAGAGGCCCCAGCACCTTCAGCAGGCTCAGGGGCACGTCCCAGCGAGGCCTGCAAGCGGCCCAATTCGCCTTCCAGCTCCAGCTGCTGCTTCTGCAGTCGACGAGCTCGTCGGCGGCGACCTTATTGGCATTGGCCTTGGTGACCTGCTCGATCGCCGCCTGCTGCGCCACAGTAGCCTTAGCGATCTTCGCCGAGCCAGTCTTGACGCGATTGGCCAGGGCGTGGACCTGCGCGTGGAGCGGCTTTGTGTCGAGCAGCTTCCTGCGCGTCTCCGCCAGCTTCGCCTCGAGAAAACGCTGCTGCTCCTCCGCCCAGCTGCCCATGCAGCCCTTGGCCACGAGTAGGTTCGCCTCCAGCGTCTTGACCTCTGCAGCCGGCTTGGCGCCCTCATCGTTGTCGGGTGCCTCCTCGGGCTCGACCTGCATGGCACCGTCGTCTCGCCCACTCTGCGCCGCAGACTTGGCCTTGCGCAGCTGCGCGAGCTCCGCCTTGGCCTCCTGCAGCGCCTTAGCCACCTGCGAGAACTCGGAGCGCGGGACGACATCGGAAGCGCCCCCCGCACTCTTGCCGCCGCCCCCTTTGAGCCCATTCTGCCGTGGCGGACGAGACGACGGCTCGGCAGCGACGACGGCAGGGCCCCCGTAGACAGCGGATTTGTGAAGCCTGCACCCGTGACACTTGAGCTGACTCCCCCACGTGATCAGAGGCAGGCCAGTGCGAGGATGAACACAAGCGCGGCAACGCCAATCTTGCCTCTCCTTCGGCTGAGAAGCGCCATTGGCCATGGCGATTGGGCAGCTCGCAACCTACCCTTCGCCCAAAATTGGAACAAAACTGTCGGGCAGAATCGCCCTGGCACTGGCCGCGGACTAGCGGTATCCACGTGTTCCCCTGTGGAACAAAGCATCTTGAGCCAAAATGGCTACGGAGAGGAGGAGGAGGAGGAGGAGGAGGAGGAGGAGGAGGAGGAGGAGGAGGAGGAGGGGGAAGAGAGCGCCATCGACAGGGAAGGTGGGGGCCACGAGGTCCGCCGGTTCGACGACGTCCGCGTCGCCCGCGCCCGCCCCCTCACTCTTATCCGCAATTGCGGGGTGCTATGTATTCCTCCTGTCGAGGGGCATGTCCGATTTAAGCTTAGAGAGTTTTCGAGTGGCCACAAGCCTTCCGAGCCTTCTGAAGAGGCCCGCCCCCTTCTGCCTTCCCCCCTGGCCCGGGCGCACCGCCGAGAGTCGGGTGCCCGCTTCCGCGGGGAAGGGCTCCCCTCTAGCTCCAGCCCACACGGAGGAGACGGGTCCTGAAAGAGAGGCCTCCTAGATGGGGTCGGAGTAGATGGGGTCGAAGGATCGCGCCGCATCGTTGATGCCTCGGCGATACATCGGCGATGCATTAACGATGCACCAGCGATGTCGGCGATGCATTGCCGCCGTCGGTGTGGCCATCGTCGGGCCCCGCATCGAGCTGCATCGCCGATGTATCGGAGACGCGGCGCGATCCTCCGACCCCATCTATTCCGACTCCAATCGGGAGGCCCAGATGAATGAAACCTGGAACATCTGGGCTGCCTGCGGAGTCCACGGGTCCCCCGCGCGCCATGGAAGCGTCAAGGGACGGCCCAAGGTGAAGAACCAGTCCTGGGCAACGCGCGTGGTATGGGGCCCGCTGCCCTCAAGACCTGGCGATTGTTATTCCCAACCCTCCTTGGTTGGGTATTCGTTTTGAACAGAGCTCTGCGGTCTCCAGTCCGTCTCCTCCTTCTCCTCGTCCTTCTCCTCCTCCTCCCGCCTCCCGTCTCCCTCTCCTCTTGCTTTGTGCGGACCTCGCTGTCCCTGGGGGGCTGCGATATGCGACACTGTCGCCACTTTCGATGGCTGCTGGTGGGTCCTGCGGAGTGAGGCACCGCGGGGATCTGAGCTGGACCTCGCCGTCCCTGGGGGGCTGCGATCTGCGACACGGTCGCCATTTTCGAGGGCTGCTGGTGGGCCCTGCGGAGTGAGGCACCGCGGGGATCTGAGCGGGACCTCGCCGTCCCTGAGGGGCTGCGATCTGCGACACGGTCGCCACTTTCGAGGGCTGCTGGTGGGTCCTGCGGAGTGAGGCACCGCGGGGATCTGAGCGGGACCTCGCCGTCCCTGGGGGCTGCGATCTGCGACACTGTCGCCACTTTCGAGGGCTGCTGGTGGGTCCTGCGGAGTGAGGCACCGCGGGGATCTGAGCGGGACCTCGCCGTCCCTGGGGGGGCTGCGGTCTGCGACGCTGTCGCCACTTTCGATGGCTGCTGGTGGGTCCTGCGGAGTGAGTCTGACCTCGCCGTCCCTGGGGGGCTGCGCGGCCTGCGGAGTGAGGCGCCGCGGGGATCTGAGCGGGACCTCGCCGTCCCTGGGGGGCTGCGATCTGCGACACTGTCGCCACTTTCGATGGCTGCTGGTGGGTCCTGCGGAGTGAGGCACCGCGGGGATCTGAGCGGGACCTCGCCGTCCCTGGGGGGCTGCGATCTGCGACACGGTCGCCACTTTCGAGGGCTGCTGGTGGGTCCTGCGGAGTGAGGCACCGCGGGGATCTGAGCGGGACCTCGCCGTCCCTGGGGGGCTGCGATCTGCGACACTGTCGCCACTTTCGAGGGCTGCTGGTGGGTCCTGCGGAGTGAGGCACCGCGGGGATCTGAGCGGGACCTCGCCGTCCCTGGGGGGCTGCGATCTGCGACGCGTCGCCACTTTCGAGGGCTGCTGGTGAGTCCTGCGGAGTGAGGCACCGCGGGGATCTGAGCGGGACCTCGCCGTCCCTGGGGGGCTGCGATCTGCGACACGGTCGCCACTTTCGAGGGCTGCTGGTGGGTCCTGCGGAGTGAGGCACCGCGGGGACCTGAGCGACACCTCGCCGTCCCTGGGGGGCTGCGATCTGCGACACTGCCGCCACTTTCACAGGCTGCTGGCGGGTCCAGCGGAGTGAGGCACCGCGGGGACCTGAGCGACACCTCGCCGTCCCTGGGGGGCTGCGATCTGCGACACTGTCGCCACTTTCGAGGGCTGCTGGCGGGTCCTGCGGAGTGAGGACAGCGGGGACCTGAGCGAGACCTCGCCGTCCCTGTTGGGGGCTGCGTTAGTAACCACCACGACGCCCTTATATCTTGATCGGGGCCTGCGAGCCTTCCGGTTGCTGCTCGCAAAACCACATGCGTCCATGTTACGTCGTCGCCCCGTTGCAGCAATCCTGATGTACTCATGCCCCGCATTGCGCAAGGGTTGGGTACGTCGCCAGGGTAATTATTCTGGCGGGTACCGGTCGTTACCAGAGGGGGGGGGCTCTGGGCTCCAAGTAGTGGTCATGCTTGGGCGGGGTGGGGTTCCTCGGGTCGGGGGCGCGCCGCGGTCGCAGTGGTATGCGCCCGAGCAGCACTCGATGCCTGCGAGCACAACAGTGGCCTGCGATTCGACCTCGCGCGCTTCGCCTGACAGCACCTGCACGGCACACGCGAGCACAACCAGTGGCTTGCGAGCGGCCGCTGCACGCCTGCGACAACCACACCGCAGCGCGAGCACAATCTGCGTCGGAATTGTCGCCTGCATCAATGTCATTTTCGTCGCAACCCTCCGAGTCCCGCCTGAAGGTTCCCCTGCCCTGCAAAGTACCCCGCCGGTTCCCCCGCTGTATGTTCGTGCTCCAAGAAAGAGGCGATAATAAGCCTGAGCAGCGTCGGAAAGCGCGAAGTAACGAGCTCACAAGATAGCTCGCCGCTAGCCCCTCGCCGCCAGCCCAAGCGAAAAGCACACATCGGGCGTAATCCCAAAGAAGTTGCCAAGGTCAATCATTCTGGGCTCCGTCAATATCCATGGAGGACGGAACAATCAGAACAGTATATACTGAAACGTTGAAGGTCTGCGCGAACCTCTTGGACCGGCGCTGGACACCCCTGTCCTGCGTGCGCCAGAGGCGTTGCCGGAGGCGCTCTGAAAAGGAGGGCCCAGCGTGGACCCAACAAATCCGTGAAGACCTCCCGGAATCAATGCTCACCGCCCCTCCCGCTCCGGCCTGCACCTCCTCCTGCTGCCTCCTCCTACGGCCTTCCCCGCTCTCCTCTAGGAGGCCTCCTGGATGGAGTCCGAATCGCGCCAAATGGCCGGTGCATCGCCGATGCATCGGCGACGTCGGCGACGCATCGGCGCCATCGTCCTGGATACAATCGGGGTCCACATCGAGCCGCATCGCCGATTCATCGGCAGTGCGGCGCGATCCTCCGACCCCAGTTGGAGGGCCAAGGTCCTCGGCCCTCTCCGACCGAATAGCTGCCCGCGGCCCGGTAGCGGACGGTTCGCCCAAGGGGTGCCTGCGATGGGCAGCCCAAGGTTCCGGGAAGGGGAGGGGATCAACCAGAGGAACAGAACACGGCATGAACAAATTTTCTCGGAGGTCTGCGCGGATGTTTTGGATCGGCGCTGGACTCACGCGCGGAACGCGCCAGGGGCTGCGCCAGAGGCGCCGCCAGGGGGCCCAACGCCGATCCAAGGAGTCCGCCCGGACCTCCAAGAGGTTATGTGTAAGCATTTGTTTTGCCAAACCACCCTGTGGTGTTGGCTCCTCGTTTTGAAGACAGCATCCCGCGTCTCCTCCTTCCTTCCTCCTCCCTCCCCCTCCTCCCTCCTCCTCCTCCTCCTCCTCCTCCTCCTCCTCCCACTCCTCCCCCTCCTTCCTCCTTGCGTCTCACCCACCCAGTACAGCGTCTCGTGGCCCCATAGGGAGCTCCACCGAAGGCCCCAATGCCACCGCTCGCATGCGTCACCCACACCCATTTCGGCACACCCGTCACACGTTTCGCGGCCCCATAGAGAGCTCCACCGAAGGCCCCAATGCCACCGCCCACATGCGTCACCCACACCCATTTCGTCACACCCCTCACACGTTTCGTGGCCCCATAGGGGGCTCCACCGAAGGCCCCGGTGCCACCGCCCGCATGCGTCACCAAAGCACATTCTGGCACACCCCTCACGCGTTTCGTGCCCCCATTGGGAGCTTTACCGAAGGCCACAGTGCCACCGCCTGCATGCGTCACCAACACCCATTACGGCACACCCCTCACGCGTTTCGTTGCCCCATGGGAAGCTCCACCGAAGGCGCCAGTGCCACCGCCCGCATGCGTCACCCACACCCATGTCGTCACACCCCTCACACGTTTCGTGGCCCCATAGCCCATATAGAGCTCCAACGAAGGCCCCGGTGCCACCACCCGCGTGCGTCACACACGCCCATTCGAGAACACCCCTCACGCGTTTCGTGGCCCAACAGGGAGCTCCACCGAAGGCCCCAGTGCCACCGCCCGCATGCATCACCCACACCCACGTCGTCACAGTGTCACACCCCTCACCCGTTGCGTGGCCCCATAGGGAGCTCCACCGAAGGCCCCAGTGCCACCGCCTGCATGCGTCACCCACGTACGTTTCGGCACACCCCTCACGCGTTTCGTGGCCCCATAGGGAGCTCCACCGAAGGCGCCAGTGGCTGCGTTCGCATGCGCCCACAGCACCCAGTTCGGCACGACCCAAGTGGCTGCTTTCGCATGCGCCCACCGGACAAATTATGGCACACACCTCACACGTTTCGTAGCCCCGAATGCGGTGTATACAACGACGGTGCTCACAACTGCATATGGTTGGAGTCCTTCGCCAAGCTAATCTTATTCGACCCCCCGCCGGCAGGGCCGGCCGCGCCACTCGCTCCGGGCGACCCGTCCCCCTTGAGCGGCCCCTGCTCCCCCTCCTCCTCCTTCGGCCGCCCTCCCTGTCCCCTTCCATTTTCCTGCATGGTGGCACAATTCGCTTCAACGGTATCCCCGTGGTCATTGCTCTTCCGCCAGCGCAATTACTCTGCTCGGGCAGCACGCCGCGCCCGCAGTGGCCCCCAATTTGAAAAACGACCATCGCGCGGTCGGCGGCGGTCTGAAACAATCAACCTGGCGAAGGGCCCAGCTCAAAACAGCTGGAATAGCGCAGGATATGACCCACGACCATGTCCTTATGAGCAACGCGGCGCGAAAGGGAAGGAGCTCCCTGCGGGGCCGCAGAACGCGTGATAGGTGTGCCGAAAAGGCCGGGGTGAAAGTTTGTGCTACCCTGCCGCTGAAGGCTTCAGTGGAGCTGCCTGTGAGGCCACGAAGCGTGTGCGGGGTGTGCCAAAATAGGCGGGGGGGGCCGCGTGTGAGACACTGGCCTTCGGTGGATCGCCCCCGGGTAACAGTCGTTAGCCAGAGGGGGGGAGGGGGGTTCGGGTGGGAGGGTAACGGTAACGGCAGCCGCAGCGTGCACATGCCAGAGTGCGTCCGCGCCACAGGCGCATCAATCGCCTGCGCGCACCACAGCATGTAGGGGGGTTCCAGGCCCCCCCCCCAATACGATCGTTAGCGTTACCCTGGATGGGGGAGGTTGGCCCGAGTAACGAGCGTTACCCTGGGGAGGAATAAAAAACGCTCCCCTATTGGACCTCGACGTGTTTGACGGGTGTGCCGAAATGGGCGGGGGGAACGCATGCGATACCTGCTACTGAGGCCTCTCGTGGCCCATGGGGCGCCGACACGTGTGAGGGGTGCGCTGAAATGGGCGACGCGAAACACTGCCACTGAGGCATTCGGTGGAGCTCACGTGATTCCGCAACCATGCTCAACCATTGTCTATGATTCTGCAGCAACGAACCACGGCTGAACATTCTAGAATGTCGAACCTCAGGTTCATATTGATTTGAGGTCCATCCTGTGAAGACCTGCAGGGGCCACTCACCCCAACAATTGAACCGTGGTGGGATGCTGCCCTTTTCCAGGGGCAAATTACACGGCCGTTGGCTCGTGAACCCAGCCCTTTGGTGGGGAGGCGCAGAAGGAGCCAAACGAGCGCGGGGAGGAGCAGGAGTACAAGCGCAGGGAGCATGAGAAGGAGGAATATTAGGGCGAGGATGGGAGGAGCTGGAGGAGAAGGAAGCATGAGGAGAACGTGAATGATGGCAGCGGTGAGGTTTCAGATACCATTTTGCGCATACTGGACAGTTGGCCTTGATTATCATAAACGCTGGTGGGCCCTTTTCTGAGCCATGGGGTGGACCATTCACTGGTGCCTATGAAAAGCAAAAGATGCCGACGGCAAAGAGGTGACCCACGCCTCCTCCCATGCTGCAACTCTTCGGATCTAAACTCGGAAGGCGATGAACCACATTGAAACGCTTCACGCGTGTACAAACCAACTGACAAATTCGCAACGCTATGCTTCTCGACCGTGCCCCTTGTAAATCGCCAGCGCGCGTGGATACACTGTGCCGCCACACACTAAACACTATACTTGACCGTAAACGTATGCTGAACACCATGTCCAATAATAACGTGACACCCCGCAGGTGCGGATAAGAGTGAGGCGGCGAGGGCGTTGTCAGTCTGCGAGGCTCTGAAGAAGCCCGCAACAAGGGCCTAACTTTTCCAACTGTACATAGAGCCCGCCGCAGGCGCCGAATTTTTCGTTAAAGCAAAATGGGTGGATCGCGGGGTGGGTCGCGGGTGGGTCGCGGGACGGGTCGCGGGTGGGTCGCGGGTGGGTCGCAGATGGGTCGCGGGAGGGTCGCGGGTGGGTCGCGGGTGGGTCGCGGGTGGGTCCAGGGCTGGGTCGCGGGGTGGGTCGCGGGGAGGAGGGTCGCGGGCGGGTCGCGGGGTGGGTCGCGGGGTGGGTCGCGGGTAGGTCGCGGGGTGGGTCGCGGGTTGGTCGCGGGAGGGTCGCGGGTGGGTCGCGGGCTGGGTCGCGGGGTGGGTCGCGGGGTGGGTCTCGGGGTGGGTCGCGGGTGGGTCGCGGGGTGGGTCGGGTCGCAGGGGGGACGACGACAGCAACCAACAACAACAACAACAACAACAACAACAACAACAACAATTACTAGCACATGGGGACACTCCGTTCTCACCAGTGCCAGGGTTTTCATACGACGCCCGCCAATACCCCCACTTTGTGGGGGGGCCGGTTCAAGCTCTACCACATTTCCAAACGACTCTTCGCCACCACCCACACCCAGCTTCCCGCCCTATGACGTTCGGACACTTCACTTCGTGGCCTGCGGACGACCGTGGCTACTACACTGGCGCATGGGTACAGTGACTTGTTGTGGTAACATTTTCTGGACGCTAGCTTAGTATACGACTTTTCCCCCTGTTCCAACAGATGTTTTTCGAGGACCTACGGTGCGATTCGTATGATTTTATGTTGCGCGGTGCTGAAATTCCTAAGAAACCCAATGGTTTTTGAAGATTTCGGCGTGCGCGCGCGAAGAAAAAACGAATGTGTCCCGCATGGTATTATTTGACAGGGATGATGGCCCTGGCAGGTGCGCAACCGTTGTTGGAGAAGTTCGAAGCACGTGAAAAAGTTGCTCGCAAAAGCCCGTTTGACAGAAATGTTTAAAAAGTGTTGGGTTTCCTACAAATCCGCAAAAGCGCGCGGGATGAAATTTTGACACTTTTTTTTTTTGTTGAAAAACCATTGGTTTTTTATGTTTGTATGGTAAAATCGCTACGAACAATAAGGTTTTGGAAGGATTTCGTCTTGCGCGCGCGAATGTCCACTTTACCTTATTTTCGGCAAGGGATTCTTGAAGTTTGGTTATGTTAGAACAAGAAATGCCATTTTATATTGTTTTTTGCAAGGGAAAGCGG
Organism: Prorocentrum cordatum; assembly: GCA_963575745.1. Taxonomy (NCBI): domain Eukaryota; class Dinophyceae; order Prorocentrales; family Prorocentraceae; genus Prorocentrum; species Prorocentrum cordatum. Next base: position 263,297 of record CAUYUJ010003614.1, read on the forward strand.
GGGGGAACAAAACAACCGGATCCGGACCAACCCGTTTTGCCGGAGACTTCCTCACGAAAGTGATGAAAACATGGCTGCGGCCTAGGCGCGGCGAGGGGGCCGTGCACCAGGGGCCCCAACAATAATTATTCTTTAGAAATAATAATGTTCAACAACAACAACAACAATTACTAGCACGTGGGGACACACCGTTCTCACCAGTGCCAGGGTTTTCATAGGAGGCGGGCAATACCCCCACTTTGTGGGGGGGCCGGTTCAAGCTCTACCAAATTTCCAAACGACTCTTCGCCACCACCCACACCCAGCTTCCCGCCCTATGACGTTCGGACACTTCACTTCGTGGCATGCGGACGACCGTGGCTACTATTCAGGGCCCCGCGGCCGACGACGACGGCGTGCGCGCGCGAAGAAAAAACGAATGTGTCCCGCATGGTATTATTTGACAGGGATGATGGCCCTGGCAGGTGCGCAACCGTTGTTGCAGAAGTTCGAAAAAGTTGCTCGCAAAAGCCCGTTTGACAGAAATGTTTAAAAAGTGTTGGGTTTCCTACGAATCCGCAAGAGCGCGCGGGATGAGATTTTGACAATTTTTTGTTGAAAAACCATTGGTTTTTTGATGTTTTTATGTTAAAATCGCTGCGAACACTAAGGTTTTGGAAGGATTTCGTCTTGCGCGCGCGAATGTCCACTTTACCTTATTTTTTGCAAGGGATTCTTGAAATTTGATTATATTAGAACAAGAAATGTCATTTTCTATTGTTTTTTGCAAGGGAAAGCGGATTACAACAAAACAACCGGATCCTGTACACACCCTCTTTTCTGAGGCTTCCTCACGAAAATGATGAAAATGTAGCTGCGGCCTAGGCGGCGCAGGGGGGGCGCGCACCAGGGGGCCCAACAATAATTATTCTTTAGAATAAATAATGTTCAACAACAACAATTACTAGCACGTGGGGACACTCCGTTCTCACCAGTGCCAGGGTTTTCATAGGAGGCGGGCAATACCCCCACTTTGTGGGGGGGCCGGTTCAAGCTCTACCAAATTTCCAAACGACTCTTCGCCACCACCCACACCCAGCTTCCCGCCCTATGACGTTCGGACACTTCACTTCGTGGCATGCGGACGACCGTGGCTACTATTCAGGGCCCCGCGGCCGACGACGACGGCGTGCGCGCGCGAAGAAAAAACGAATGTGTCCCGCATGGTATTATTTGACAGGGATGATGGCCCTGGCAGGTGCGCAACCGTTGTTGCAGAAGTTCGAAAAAGTTGCTCGCAAAAGCCCGTTTGACAGAAATGTTTAAAAAGTGTTGGGTTTCCTACGAATCCGCAAGAGCGCGCGGGATGAAATTTTGACATTTTTTTTTTGAAAAACCATTGGTTTTTTGATGTTTTTATGTTAAAATCGCTACGAAAACTAAGGTTTTGGAAGGATTTCGTCTTGCGCGCGCGAATGTCCACTTTACCTTATTTTTTGCAAGGGATTCTTGAAGTTTGGTTATGTTAGAACAAGAAATGTCCACTTTAGCTTATTTTTTGCAAGGGAAAACCGATCGTAACAAAACAACCGGATCCGGACCAACCCGTTTTGCCTGAGACTTCCTCACGAAAATGATGAAAACGTGGCTGCGGCCTAGGCGCGGCGGGGGGGTCGTGCACCAGGGGCCCCAACAATAATTATTCTTTAGAAGTAATAATGTTCAACAACCATTTTAAGGCTGTACGCTCTTACTTGCCCGCGAGTCATTCAACACGTATACCCTACACCCTCGATGCCCGCCCTCTTCGTCTTCGATCACACCCCTTTCGGGGGGATTATTTCTCTTTGCTGGGGCCGGCGGGCTTAGACGTACGGGCAAACCGGAACGGGCGGACAATCCTTCGGGGGCGTACATCTCTCTGCCCGCCATTGGAATTGGCGCGGGCCCTGCAAGAGGAGGAGGGGAAGAACGAGGGAGAGTGGGAGGAAGGGGAGGGGGAAGGACGAAGGAAGAGGGAATATACCACGTTGTGAAGGCGTCCTTGGCGCGCGCGTGGTTCCTGAGCGCCGAAACGCAATTCCAGAATAATTTGTGAGGACGTCGCACGCGAGAGCGCAGTCCTGAGTACACTGTGAGGAAAACTCGGGCGGAAGCGGGGGCCCTGACTAAGTTGCGAGGAAGTCTCAAGCGGGAGCGCCGTTCCTAAGCAAATTGCACGGAAGTCTCAGGCGGGAGCGGGGGTCCTCACTAAATTGGGAGGAAGTCTCAGGCGGGAGCGCCGTTCCTGAGCCAATTGCGCGGAAATGTTAAGCAGGAGCGGGGGAGTAAAATTCGAATAAGTCTCACGCGGGAGCGCCGTTCCCACGTAAATTGTATGGAAGTCTCAGGCGGGAGCGGGGGTCTTGATTACATTGCGAGGAAGTCTCAAACGGGAGCGCCTTTCCTGAGTAAATTGCGCGGAAGTCTCAGGCGGGAGCGGGGGTCCTGAGTAAAAATCGAGGAAGTCTCAGGCGGGAACCGTTGTTGTTGTAGCCCGGGGGGCAGGGGCACAGTTTGAGCAGGAAGACTTTCCTTGAGAAAAAACCAGGTGCGAGCCCCGGGGGTGGCACTTCAATCGAAAAAAAATCAATGCGCACCGGTGGGGGGGGATCAACAATAAATATTCGTCAAGAGAGTTCAACAACAACAACAACAACAACAACAACAACAACAACAACAATTACTAGCACGTGGGGACACTCCGTTCTCACCAGTGCCAGGGTTTTCATAGGAGGCGGGCAATACCCCCACTTTGTGGGGGGGCCGGTTCAAGCTCTACCAAATTTCCAAACGACTCTTCGCCACCACCCACACCCAGCTTCCCGCCCTATGACGTTCGGACACTTCACTTCGTGGCATGCGGACGACCGTGGCTACTATTCAGGGCCCCGCGGCCGACGACGACGGCGTGCGCGCGCGAAGAAAAAACGAATGTGTCCCGCATGGTATTATTTGACAGGGATGATGGCCCTGGCAGGTGCGCAACCGTTGTTGCAGAAGTTCGAAAAAGTTGCTCGCAAAAGCCCGTTTGACAGAAATGTTTAAAAAGTGTTGGGTTTCCTACGAATCCGCAAGAGCGCGCGGGATGAAATTTTGACATTAAAAAAAAAACCATTGGCTTTTTGATGTTTTTATGTTAAAATCGTTACGAAAACTAAGGTTTTGGAAGGATTTCGTCTTGCGCGCGCGAATGTCAACTTTACCTTATTTTTTGCAAGGGATTCTTGAAGTTTGGTTATGTTAGAACAAGAAATGTCCACTTTAGCTTATTTTTTGCAAGGGAAAGCGGGCCGTAACAAAACAACCGGATCCGGACCAACCCGTTTTGCCTGAGACTTCCTCACGAAAATGATGAAAATGTGGCTGCGGCCTAGGCGCGGCGGGGGGGCCATGCACCAGGGGCCCCAACAATAATTATTCTTTAGAAGTAATAATGTTCAACAACAACAACAACAACAACAACAACAACAACAACAACAACAACAACAACAACAACAACAACAATCACTGGAAGACTGTTCGCTCTTACTTGCCCGTGTGTCATGAAAAACGAATTCCCCACACCCTCGATACCCGCCCTTTTTGTCTTTGATCACGCCCCCTTTGGGGGGATTCTTTCTCTTTGCGGGGGGCTGCGGGCTTTGACAGGTGGGCAAACCTGAACGGGCGGACAATCATTCGTGGGCGCACATGTGCCCGCCAGTGGAATTGGTGTGGGCCCTGCAATAAGAGGAGGGAGAGAACGAGGCAGAGTGGGAGGAAGGGAGGAGGAGGGACGAAGGAAGAGGGAAAACGCCAGGAGAAAAGGAGCGAAGAGGGGGGCAGTTGATTAGAGGCAGGGGGAGAGAGAGAGAGAGAGAGAGAGAGAGAGAGACAGAGAGAGAGCGACAGACAGATAAGAAAGGTAGAGAAACAGAGAGAGAGAGAGAGATGGGAGAGAGAGAGAGAGAGAGCGAGAGAAAGAAATAAAGAGGGAGGAGGCAGGAGAGGGGAGGGAGAAAGGAGGAGGGAGAGGAGGGAGAGGGGATAGGGCAGAGAGGCGTAAGGATGAGGGAAGAGAGGAGGGAGAGAGAAGGGAGGAGAGGAGGGAGGAGGGAGGAGGGAGAGGGAGGAGAAGCAGGAAGGTAATAGCGTGAACGTTCGAAGAAGTCCTAGGCGAAAGCGCCGTTCCTGAAGGAAGTCTCGGGCGGGAACCCACGACGGGCGGGCGATCCTCTGACGGGCGGGTCGGGCGGGTGGGACATTCAAGCAGGATGCCTGAGTATGGCGAGAGCGCGATTCCTAAGTAAATTGTGACGGCGTCCTTGGCGCAGCGTGTTTCCTGAGCGTCGAAAGCGCGATTTCTGAATACATCGCATGGAAGTCACAAGCGAGAGCTCAAATTCTGAATAAAATGTGAAGGGTTCTCTGGCGGGAGCGGAGGTCTTGACTAATTGCGAAGAAGTCTTGATTCACTTGCGAAGAAGTCTCAAGCGGGAGCACGGTTCCTGAGTAAATCGTGCGGAAGTCTCAGATCGGAGGGGGGTCCTGACTAAATTGCAAGTCACAGGCGGGAGCACCGATCCTGAGTAAATTGTGAAGAAGTCTCAGGCGGGAGCGGGGGCCCTGAGTAAATTTGGAGGAAGTCTCAAGCGGGAGCTGTTGTTGAGGGATCTGGGGGGCCAGGGGTGCAGTTTGAGCAGCAAGACTTTCCTTTTCAAAAAACAAGGTGCGAGCGTCGAAGGGCACACTTTGATTGAGAAAAAACCGTATGCACCGGTGAGGGGGGATCAACAATAGTTATTCTTCAAAAATGAAAACTTACAACGACAACAGCAACAAAACACCACCACCACCACCGCCAACAACAACAACAACAACAACAACAACAACACCAACACCAACACCAACAACAACAACAACAACACCAACAACAACAACAGCAACAGCAACAGCAACAGCAACAACAACAACAACAACATCAACATCAACATCAACAACAACAACACCAACAACAACAACAACGCAACAAGCAGAATCCTCACCACGGATCCCCACTAGAGCCACATACCCAGGGACAATGAATGACCGTTCGGCCCCCTCACTCTGATATCCGCGCCACTGTGCGAAAATGGTGCAGCGGCACGGCAGTCGTAAAATGGCTATCGCGCATCACACTCAATGCGTATGTGTATTGAGAACCTCATGTGTCGCCCATTTGCCCTTGCATGCTCGTGCCCCGACACGTGCCTGTTCCAACGCCCCATCAGGTGCGGAACTCAGAGCGCGTGCCCAGCGCAGGACTCGAAGTGCTCATCAGACCTCTTCGCAGAATGCACTGCTGAACCAACCATGCATACGCAAATCGCACTTCCGCATCGATACCCCGACCTCCGCGCACTTCAACACAACTTGCATGCGAGGGCGCTCTGTGGGCGACGCGCTGCAATACGACACCGTATCCGCCAGCCCCGCTTGCTGGGGGCGTCAAGACGTGTGATATGATTGGCTATCCCTCTCTGGGGCGGAGGAGGAGGCGGGGGAGGAGGAGGAGGAGGAGGAGGAGGAGGAGGAGAAGGCCCCTCCCCCTCTTCCCCTCCCCTGGTGCCCAACATCCCAGTGGAGAGAGGGGTGAGTCCGGGACTTCGGCAGCGCACCTCGGGGGCCCTCGGAGCCTCCAGATCCACACTGTTGGCCTCGAGGATGCCCAAGCTGCAATCTCACACGGCGCAAACAAGGCTCCAGTGCGCCAGGGAGGCCTCGAGGACAGCCACGATGGCCTCAGCAAGGCCCAGGAGGCCCCGAAGACGCCCCGAGAGGACCCGAGGGGAGCCTCACGAGGACCTCCAGAGGGCCTGAAGCGACGGTCCATTATGTTTCACAGGCAGATGGGTGATCTTCGCGTGCTCGCCTCCTCGAACTTCTGGAAGCCCACGGCGGCCCGCCAGGCCCAGCAGACCTGCACAAGGTGGTCCAAGAGGCCCCCCAGAAGGCCCGAGGACGGCCCAAGAGGACCCCCGAGACGGCCACACCAAAACTCGCAAGGGCCAAGGGAGCCCTGGTCCGCAAGGTGTTCCTGAAGACCTCCAACATACTCAAGAGGCCCCCAGAAAACCCCTACAGGCCAGAAAATGACTCACTGCGTGGAGCTCCCCATATGTGCATCTCGTGTTTTATGTCATGCCGTAGTGAGCGTCTGTTTATGAGCGCACTGACGAGCAAACCGCCTGAGACATCCCCGCAAAATGGCCGCGAACGGGCCCATGTCCTACCCACTGGCGGCTCTCCTTAGGGATGCTTGTTGGGCATGAAAACGAGCAAACCGCCTGAGACCTCCCCACAAACTGGCCGCGAACGGGCCCGTGTCCTACCCTACCCCCTGGCGGCTCCCCTCAGGGGTGCTGCAACCAGCGCCCTGCCTGAGACATCTCAGGATCTGCTCTGAAAACCAAGGATGTTGGGCATGAAAACAAGCAAACCGCTTGAGACATCCCCACAAACTGGCCGCGAACGGGCCCGTGAAAACACTCCTGGCGGCCCCCCTTAGGGGTGCTGAAACCAGCGCCCCGCCTGAGACATCCTCACAATCTGCTCTCCAAGCGAAGGGTGACGAGCACCGAAACAGGCAAACCACGTGAGACATCCCTACAAACTGGCCGCGAACGGGCCCGTGTCCTACCCCCTGGCGGCTCCCCTTATCGGTGCTGAAACCAGCGCCCCGCCTGAGACATCCTCAAACTTTGCTTTGAAAACCAAGGATGTTGGGCATGAAACCAAGCAAACCGCTTGAGACATCCCCACAAACTGGCCGCGAACGGGCCCGTGAAAACACCCCCTGGCGGCCTTAGGGGTGGTGAAACCAGCGCCCCGCCCTGAGACATCCTCAGAATTTGCTTTGAAAGCAAAAAATGTTAGCCATGAAAACAAGCAACCCGCCTGAGACATCCCCACGCACTGGCCGCGAACGGGCCCGTGAAAACACCTCTGGCGGCTACCCTTAGGGGTGCTGAAACCAGCGCCCCGCCTGAGACATCTTCACAATGCTCTCCAAACGAAGCATGTTGAGCACCGAAACAGGCAAACCACCGGAGAGACGTCCCCACAAAATGGCCGCGAACGGGCCCGTGCAAACACCCCCGGCGGCTCCCCTTAGGGGTGCTGAAACCAGTGCCCCGCCTGAGACATCCTCAGAATCTGCTCTCAAAGCGAAGGATGTTGAGCACCGAAAAAAGCAAACCGCCGGAGAGACATCCCCCCACACAATGGCCGCGAACGGGCCCGTGCAAACACCCCTGGCGGCTCCCCTTAGGGGTGCTGAAACCAGCGCCCCGCCGGAGACATCCTCCACATCTGATGTGTGTTGAGTAAGTCAGACTATGAGAATGTCTGAGTCTGAGTCGGTCTGAGTATGAATAAGTATGTGTATGAGTACGTATGGGTATGAGTAAGTTTGAGTAGGAGTAGGTCTGTGTATGAGTCTGTATGTGTACGTCTGGGTATGAGTCTGCATATGAGTAAGTCTGTGTATGAGTAAGTCTGTGTATGTGTACGTCTGGGTATGAGTAAGTATGGGTATGGGTAGGTCTCAGTATGAGTAAGTCTGAGTGTGAGTAAATGTGGGCATGAGTAAGTTTGAGTATGAGTGAGTCCGAGTAGGAGGAGACGAGAAGAGGAGGGGACGAGAAGAGGAAGGATGAGGAGTAGGAGGCGTCCAAGTAATAACAAGAACCCCATCTTAGGATATAGGGAAAAACAGAATCCTGAGAAAAGGTTCCTCGAAGCCTCCACGATGCCCCCAAGAAGCCCCACAGCAGACGCGGACGGAGAGGAAGACGAATCAACAACAACTAAGCAAAACAACCGGCTGGTGGACCCAGTGAGGGCACATCAGCTCTCACTGGTGGACCCCCCTCCCCGGGCAACGCAACGCAACGCAACGCAACATATGGTTGGCAACAGAAACCAAAGGAAACCATTGGAACATCCGCTGGAATCCTTCGGCATCCTTAAGAGAGCCAGCGCGTTCCCGCGAGCTGAAACTATGTGCGCCCCCCCGAGCTGCAATCTTCGGGCCTGCTATAGAATCGTTCAGGGATGCTATAAAATCCCTAAGGGAAGGCTGCAGAACCCCTAAGGGATACCATAGAATCCCTAAGGGATGCTATAGATTCCCTAAGGGATGCTATAGAATCCCGAAGGGCTGCTATAGAATCCCTAAGGGATGCTACAGAGTCCCCAAGGGATGCTATAGGCTGTTACAGAATCCCTGATCCCACAGGGATGCTATAGAAACCCTAAGGTCTGCCATATAATCCCTTAGGGCTGCCATCTAATCCCTCAGAGCAGCCACAGACAACCCAAAGGGTGCTATATAATCCCTAGGGGATGTTATAGAAACGCTGAGGGATGTTATAGAATCCTTCAAGGGGTGCTATAGAATCCCTAAGGGGATGCTATGTAATCCTTAAGGGGATGCTATAGAATCCCTTGGGGATGCTATGGGATCCCTAAGGGATGCTAGAGAATCTCTGCGGGAAGTCTGCAGAATCCCTAAGGCATGCTATATACTCCCTAAGGGATGCTATAGAAGCCCTAAGGGATGCTATAGAATCCCTGGGTGCTGCCATAGAGTCTCCAAGGGGTGCGATCCAATCCTTAGAGGGAGTTTGCGGAACCCCTAAGGGATGCTATATAATCCAAAAAAAGGATGCTATAGAAGCCGTAAAGAATGCTGTAACATATTTGAAGGATGCTATAGAATCCCGAAGGGCTGCTATAGAAACCCTAAGGGCTGCGATCGAATCCCTAAGGGGTGCTATAGAGCCTGTAAGGGGTGCCATGGAATCCCTGGGGGATGCTATAGAATCCTGAGAGGGGTCATACAAAATCCTTAAAAAGGGATGGTCTAAAATCCTTAAGGGGATGCGATCGAATCCTGAAGAAGGGATGCTATAGGATCCTTAAGGGATGCCATAGAAACCCTTAAGGATGCTATAGAATCCCTCAGGGATGCTATAGAATCCATAAAAAGGCTGCTATTGAATCCCGAAGGGATGCTATATAATCCCTCATGGATGCTATAGAACCCCAAAGGGATGCGATATAATCCCAACGTGATGCTATAGGATCCCTCAGGGATGCGATGGAAACCCTGAGGGATGCGATAGAATTCCTAAGGGGTTAAGGGCTGCTACATAATCCTTGAGGGAATGCTATAGAATCCCTAAGGGATGCCATAGAATCGTCAAGGGATGCGATGGAATCCCTGAGGGATGCTGCAGAATCCCTGAGGGATGCGATCGAATCCTTAAAGGAATGCTATAGAAACACCGAGGGATGCGATGGAATCCTGGAGGGGATGCTACAGAATCCTTAAGGGAATGCGATCGAATCCTTAAGGGATGCTATAGAATCCCGAAGGGCTGCTATATAATCCTTACATGGATGATCTAGAATCACGAAGGGATGCTGTATAATCCCTGGGGGATGCTATAGAATCCTTAACGGGATGCTATAGAATCCCTAAGAAGAGGCTGTATAATATTTAAGGGGATGCTATCGAATCCGAAATTGGATGCTATGGGATCCCTAAGGGATGCTATAGAATCCTTGAGGGATGCTATAGAATCCCGAGAAGGGATACGTTACAATCCATAAGGGCTGCTATAGAATCCGTACGGGATGCTATATAATCCCGAAGGGATGCCATAGAATCCCTAAGGGGTGCCATCGAATCCCTAAGGGGTGCAATAGAATCCCTAAGGGGATGCTATAGAATCCTGAGGGGATGCTATAGAATCCTTAAGGGGATGCTATAGCATCCCTAGGGGGATGCTGTAGAATCTGTAAAGGGATGCTATAGAATCCCTACAGGATTCCGATAGGACCGTAGAGGCCCTATAGGATTCATAAGAGGGATACGGTTAACTATCCTACAGGGTTTCTATAGGATTCGTAGAGGCCCTATCGGATTCCAATGGGAGTCCTATAAGGTTCGTAAAAGCCCGATAAGCATCCTGTGAGAGTCCTATAGAACCCTAAACGATTCGCAGAGGCCCTATAGGATTTCTATAGATTTGCTATATGATTCCTATGGGATTCGTAGAGGCCCTACAAGATTATTATGGGATTCCTATGGGGTTCCTATAGGGTTCGCAGAACCCCTATAAGATGATTCCCATAGGATTCCGGTAGGAATCGGAGAAGCCCTATCGGATTCCCATCGGATTCCTGTCGGATTCCCATAGGATTCGTAGGGAGGCCCTGCAGGATTCCCATAGGATTCGTAGAGGCCCTGTAGGATTCCTGTGGGATTCCTGTGGGATTCCTATAAGGTTCGCGGAGACCCTAAAGGATTCCCATTAGACTCCTATTGCGTTGCGTTGCGTTGCGTTGCGTTGCGCCGGGGGGGGGGGGCCAGGGCCAATGAGTGGTTTCGTCAACAACTACAACGTGAGAAACACGACGGGAAACGGAACACCACATGCACGGCATCGGACCCGCAAACACACGTCCTCTCCTGAGTGTTCGGCGGATTGGCGCACGCCTCTTGAGTAAACTTCGCTGCGCGAATCATTGGCGGCGATCTCTACTCCCGAGGGTAATCACATGCTATCGCTCCCCCGCTCACCATGTCCACCCCGCCTGCTTCCGATTGCCCTCCCTCCCTACCTCCACCATTCCTCCATCCCCACACCCACACCAGCCCCTTCGTCCCCCTTCCTCCGCCACCCTCTTCATCCTTCCCCCTTCTCCCTCCCTCCTTCCACCATCCACCCCCTCCCCCTCGCTCTCCATTCCTCCTTTCCCGCTTTCCACGAGCCCCACCCGCCCAACCCACACACCCCACGCGCGCGAGGAGAACGCGGGCCTAAGGGGAGGGGAGGAGGGGGAGAAGGAGGAACCCGCGCCTCGAAGGGAGGAGAGGGAGGAGGGGGATTTGTTTGAGCACGGCCGCTGCGCTGCATGCTTGAAGCACACTAGAAGTGCCTTGTAAGATGGTCACTCCTTTTTTTCTTTGGGATGGAGGCCTTTACAAATCTAGTTCCAACTGTGCGGGCTATACTTGTAGACTTCACCAGTCTTTTTGTCCTTGCGAGGGCCAGTGCACAGCTCCCTCAATTTCGCAAGACGGGCGCCAGAAGTATAATATTGATAGACAGTGCAAACGACCAGGAGCGATTCGTCCGAACAGTCAAACAGCACACATGTATGCCCGAGCTCCCTCAGAGACTGCAAGTTGAGTCGGGTATCCTGGGGGCAACGACCTGGAGAGGGCTGGACTGTGCTAGCACTCCTGCAGGTCCGAAGGTACGACAAACATTGCCAAACACGTTGCGAGCCGGCTGGCGGACCCATCCACTGCCACTGGTGGGGGGTGGATGCTGCACGCATCGAGGCTTCACTCGGGTTGGACCAGGCAACCTCTGCGAGGTCAGTTCTGGGCCACATCGGCAGAAGCACGGCGGCTAGGCGGCAGACAAGTTGCGAGCACTTGACCTTAAAATCTATGGTTGCAGCGACATCTTCGCTCGGAGTGGGATGGCTGCTGGCTCCCAGGCGCGCCGCCCCGTCAGCGGCGTCGTTTCCCACGCGGCGAAATCGCTCGGCATCGTCGAGGCCTGCCCCATCTAAAGCCAGATCAACTTCGACCTTCTCGCACCCAAGCATCCGCTGCTCCCCCAGAGCCCGGCCCTGCATCACCACCCCCGCAGAAGGACGCTTGGGTGAGAGACGCAAAGCCGGAGGCAGATGGTAAATTTTGACCACGTTGGCGCAGTCGGAATACAGCTGGGACGAAGCACTTAAAAAAGCTCCTGACATGGCGCACGCAGAGAATTCACCAGCCTGCTCAATCTGCGGGTACGCGTCCCAGACTGGTCCCCAAGCCATGGCGAGAAGATGACCTTTGGGGCCAAGCATCGCCAGGCCCCAACCAGCTCGAAGGAGGAGGAGGAGGAGGAGGAGGAGGAGGAAGAGGAGGAGGAGGAGGAGGAGGAACGAAGGATTGAGGGGAGAAGGAGGAGCCCATTCTTCTCCCGTTCTCCTCACTCCGCCCCCCCACCTCTGCACTGCATGGGGGGGGGCATGGAGGGCCTCCAGGAAGCCACCCGGGAGCTGCTGCACCTGATGGGGCCGCCGCGCGTCAATCGACAGCAACGCCCCCCAAACCCCGCCGACCCTGCACACCCTGCTCCTCTCCTGCGCCCTGCTGTGCGACTTTGCGACAGCTGGCAATAAAATGTCCAGACGTGGTCATCCACCCCCGGGGCCAGTCGGCCCCTGGGCCCCAGGGGGAGCGGATCAAACTAGGGCGCCTGGCGGCGGCATGCTGCGGCACACGGCAGGCCTTGTGGTCGAAGGGGGGGCGTTCTCGGAGGCGAGGGAGACGAGGACACAAGGGGAACACGAGGAGAGGCGGGAGCGGGGAGCGAGAAGGGACCGCCCAAACCCCAGGGACCCCCCAGAGCACCCCAGGGAGGGGAGCTCTGGGCGAGTTACGGGCCACGGACCATGGTCCATAATAGTTGTGGTAGAAGTCTGTCTCTTCCTCGAGGTTCCTGGATCCTCTCCTCCCGCCCCTTCTCCTCCGGCGGCGGCCGGGGTGAAGCGATCTGGCATGTGGCTTGAACGCGGGCCTTGCGGTTCAACGGAACCGCCTTCTGTGGCACTGTTACGGATGCGACGGTTACCTCCACCCTCCCCGTAGCCATACCCTCCGCAACCCTCCTCCCAGTGAGCGAGCGGGCTGCAGGTGAGCTGATTGGTCGCTCTGGCGAGCTGGCATGTGGCTTGAATGCGGGCCTTCGTCGGTGGGCGGTCGAGGCTGTGCTACCTCCTCGGGACTACTGCTGGGCAGGCCACGCACAGCGAGACCAGGACAGAGCGGGCGAGCGGCTCTGGGGGAGGTCGGTCGAGGCTGCGCTGCTTCCTCTGGCCCCTGCTGCTGGGCAGGCCACGCACGTTGAGACGGTGGAGGCGGACCGAGCGACAGCAGCGTGGGGGCGGGAGGTGGGCACTAATCGCGGTTCTCTGCAAACGCCTCCTGCGGCACAAGTACGGATTTATGACGACCCCCTCCACCCACCGAGCTGCAAACCTCGCAAACCTCGGTGGACCCCCCGCCGTCTCCGCCCTGCGCGGGACGCGCGCGGTCCCGGGCCCGCCAAGGCCCTGGGGTTTGGCGGTTCACCCCCGACTCCCGTCCCGTTTCGGCGATTGTTGTGGTTATCTTCGGGTTCCGCACCAGCCCTGAGCTGCTGGGCCCACGACTGTGGGCGGTCGAAATTGTGTGTCTGAGCGTGGCGGGCCACTGCCCCTCCTCTGAAGCGGCGCCTCGGTGCCGCTGTCGCCCCGTTCTGACGACAGGGCGCCCACCTGACAACTGACCAAGAGCGCCCCTGCACACTCGAGCCCGAACGCAAAAAGGTTTGGCATGCGGCTGAACTGCGGCCTCCGACTGTGGGAGGTCGAGGCCGTGCCAGTTGTTTGGGTCTCTGCTGCTGGGCGGGCAGCGCGCAGCGACACCAGAGCAGCGCAGGCGAGTGGCCCTGAGACGTGCTGGCATGCGGCATTTTCAGCGGGCCTGCGACTGTGGTCGGTCGAGGGTGTGCTACCTCCTCTGGTATATGCTGCTGGGCATGCCACGCGCGCTCACACGGTGAAGGAGGAAGGAACGGCTCTCAGTGAAGGGGGAGAAGGGAGAAAGGTCACCGTCGTCGCGACAACTTGGTGACGCGGTGGCAGCAGCTGCGGTGGCTGTGGCTGGCTAGCGGGTGCGGGGGCGGCTTGGCCAAAAGGAGCCCGCGCCACCGGTGGCGTTCGCGTTGGCTTGGGTGCTGCGCGCTGAGCCGTCGACCTGTGCGATAGTGCGTGCCTCCATCCCCCCCGCTGTATGCCTCACCGCGTGCCGCGCCCGTCCCACAGAAGAGGGGGAGGGGAATGAGGCGAGCGAGAAAAATGGGCAGGGGCGGAATGCAGAGTGGGCAGGCGGGAGCGAGGGGGAGGTTGGAAGGAGGCTCTGTGCTCTCAGGTGGTCTCTCAGTCCTCGGTGCCGCCGCCGTGGGCGCGGTAGACCCCGCCCCAAAGCGTCTTGCCGTTGAGACAGTCGGCAGCCTTGCGGGCTGCCGCCGGGGTAGCGTAGCGGGCTGTGGCCGCTGTGGCGTGCCCGTCCTGGACCTCCGTGGGAGTGATGACGCCAAACAGACTGAAGGGGGCCTAGATTTAAGTCGGGCGTGTCCCCCCCCTTACGGGGGGATTTTGGTCGACAAATCAAGCAACTCAACACAAAATCACCCCCAAAATGGGCAAACATAGTCAACAAATCATCCCCACACTTTTATTTTTAACAGTTTTGAATATCCCTCCTGTAGAGGGACAGGCCCGACTTAAGCCTAGATGGCCGAATTGCTCAGAAGCTCCGTCTGCGTTGCCCGCTGTGATGTGACAGGCCCGCAGATCCGCGGAGCGGTCGGCGACGGCCTCGGCCCCCACAAGCGCCTTTACCCTTCACCGCGGGGCCAGGGGAACGGGCCGTCCGACGCCTCTGGCTCGGAAACCCGCGGCAGCTCGTCCGCCTGGCCCGCCCTCACAGGCGAGCGCGCTCCACGACTCGCAGAGTAACTGCTCGCAAACGGCCTGGGTCCACCGCGGGGGACCTACGATAAACCTCATCGAAGCAAACACATGTTTTTTTGTTCGGACGCTTGCGAGCAGGCACTCTGCGAGCAGTGGAACGCGCCTGGTGACCTCGGGTCCTCGGTGGCCTCGTCAGCGTCTGGCGCTGGGCCGGCGGCGCTGGCGCCCAGGGCTCGGCACCCCTGCGCGCGGGCTTCAAAGGCTGCAGCGGCCGCACTCGCGAGCGACTGCCTTGGAGGAGTCGGCCACGCTGGCGATGGGCGCTCTCGGCGTCGCTGTTGCGGCGGGCTCTGTCCGCACGGTGTCCGAACGTGGCCGGGGTAAGCTCGGCGAGCACGGCGGTAGAAACGGTAACCTGGCATTCGGTACAAAGACTGTCGCATGCTTATTCCAAACACTGTTTGGAACATCGTTCTCTCACAAAGTCTGTGAAGATGCAGTGCCACTCGGCTTACCGCCGGCGTGACTGAATGTACCGCATGGTTCACGCCATGACTGATCATGCCAGCCATTATTATACGAGGTTGATGTGCGCCCTGCCCGATGTCGCCGCGCAGCTAATCATGCATTTTGCTGAGCGCTGTTGGCTCTTGCCTAAGCTTTGGAGACGCAGGTGGAGTAATACATGAATGAGACGCAAGCTGAGAACCATGAGAAGAAACATGTCTGCCGGCGGCGAGGCGGAGGCGGTCCGCACCAGCGTGTGACGATTCGGGGCAATCGACTGGCGAATTGACCATGAGAATAGGGGAACGAAGAATGACATAAACATAAAAAATCTCAGGTCCGCGGGGAGTTCTCGGATCGGCGCTGGAGCTCCTCGGCGGCGCCTCCAGCGCCACCCCTGGCGCGCTCCGCGCACCAAGGAGGGGGGTCCAGCGCCGATCCGAGAAATCCGCGCGGACCTCAGAGTTTTTATGCTTATATGCCGTTCTCCGTTCCTGTACGAGAATCGGGGTCGGCCACGAAGCTCCTCGCCCGCCCTGCCCCCATTGGTCGGGTGTTGCTAGAAGTGCCCCTGGCCCAAGGTGCCCCCAGCTTTTCGCTCCATTTTGGAGCCCTTGGGGCCCCCTGGGCCTCGTGAGGGGTGCGCTGGAGGCCGTCTGGGCAACCCCGAGAATCCTTGGGGTACCGTGGGCCAGGGGTACTTTTAGCAACACCCGAATCGGGGCCTCCTCGGAGCAGGGCTGGACGGGCCCCCCTGCGCGCCTCCTCCTGCACGGAGGCGATGATGATGACGACGACGATGGACATGGCGATATCGATGACGATGACGACGATGACGATATCGATGACGAGAACGACATCACCATTGTCATCATCGTCATCATCATCGTCATCATCATCATCATCACCATCACCATCACCAACACCAACACCAACACCATCACCATCGTCGTCATCATCATAATCAGCATCAGCATCAGCATCAGCACCATCATCATCATCATCATCATCATCATCATCACCATCATCATCATTGTCAACGTCATCGTCATCATCATCACCATCATCATCATCAACATGACAATCAACATCGTCATCATCACCATCATCACCACCATCGTCATCACCATCATTCGTCATCATCATCGTCATCATCGTCATCATCATCATCATCATCAGCATCATCATCATCGTCATTGCCACGGCCCTTCCCGTCTGCACCTCTGGCAGCGGTGGCGCTTCCGCCGCCGGGGACTCGGGCGCGGGGCCTCCGGGGCGGCGGCGGGGGGGGGGCGCGGAGGTCCCTCCGGGGTCCCAAGGCTCGGGCGCACGCCAACACGCTTGCCATCGCTCGGACGTCCATTCCCCGTGCGTTGTTCGGTGTCGCGCGTGTATTTTTTGGGGAGGGCCAGATGATCCAGGATGCTCCTCGGTGGTCCTCGCCGAAAGAAAGTGCACACGTCCGACCGATGCCAAGGGGTGAGGAATCATGGGATGAGGGATCCGGGGTCTGGAAACCAGTGGGACTCCACTCGTGGATTGGCCATGGATGTCATCGCCGCCCTCATCAGATAAGAGATCCTCCAGGGTCTGAAGCCTCCTGGGCACATTCCTCAACCAAAGCCCGCACCGTAAGGATCCGTCCATCTGGCGCGTGGGCGCCACATCCACGGATCGCGGAAGGTACCCTCCAGAACGTGAGGCCAATGCCGCCTGATCTGGAGGAGGGATCGCATCAGTTCTGTAAGGAAGCGGGATCCTTTTCGCTAAGTGATCGTAGTTTGGTTTGGGGATCGTTTGGGCCCCCTGCGTTTTTAAGAAAAAGCGAAATGGCGTATACCACCTCAGGTTCCAGTTCGGTTTCGGACCCCCACGATTTTCAGATTTTATCCAGAAAGTCTCTGTCTCACCTCCTCCCTTTGTAGCATACGGAAGGGGGTGAGTGCATCCCTCCTCGTCCGCCTCCCTCTTCCTCCTCCTCCTCCTCCGTCTCCCACTCCTCCTCTTCCTCCTCCTCCTCCTTCTCCTCCCAATCAGATTCCCCGATCGAAGGCGGAATCAAGCAAAACCATTTGAAAAAGCAAAAAAAGCAAACAAAGCAATCCTGAGGGAACTTCCTGGGGGGTGGGGTGGAGGGGGGGGAAGTCTCTCAAGATTGCTTGTTTTGCTTTTTGTGTTTTTTTCCAAGAGTTTTGCTTGATTCTGCTCCATAAAGGGGATTATGATTGGGAGGAGGAGGAGGAGAAGGAGGAGGAGGAGGGGGAGGAGGAGAAGGAACAAGGACGAGGAGGAGGAAGGGTAGGATGAGGAGGAGGAGGAGGAGGATGCGGAAGAGGAGGAGGCGGAGGAAGAAGGAGGCTGTCCTAGAGAATCCCTTTGGAATGGTTTCCAAAGGGATGCTCGCCATCCCAATTCTCATCGTTACATCACTTGTCCTCCTCCTTCCCATCCTCCTCCCATCGCCCCTATGGGAGGAGGAGGGGGGGATAGGCGGAGGGAGAGTGATATGAGGCAGAGGAGGATGTGCAGAGGAGGCGGATGAGGTGCAGGAGGAGAAGGAGGAATATGAGTATGAGGCAACGGAGGGTAATAAGGGGCAGGAGGATGCGATGGAGGAGTGGTGTGAGGAGCAGCAGAATACGTAGGATGTAGAGGAGTAGGACCATGATGATGATAAAGAGGCGGGCAAGCGATATGATAAGGAAAAGGAGGGGGCGGCAGATGATGAGGATCACTGCTCATCCTCCTTCTTGTTCTATTCCTCCTCCTTTTCTTCGTATCCCCCACATGGAAGACTGCGGAGAGGGAGCGATATTCATCCTCATGCTCCTCTTCCTCCTCCTGCTCCCTCCTCGCGTCTCTCCTCATCTCTCGTCCTCCCCCTCCTCTTCTCTCCTCCTCCTTCCTCCTTATCCGCCTCATATTCCTCCTCCTCCTCCTTATCATAATCTTCCTCTCTCCTCCTCCTTTCGCTCCTATCATCATTCATCCTTCTCATTCCCCTCATCTCCTCATCATCCTCGTCTTCGATGCGTTCCACTTATTTCTGCTTCTGTCCTCCCCCTCATCTGCGGAATCCTCTGTATCTGAGATCTGTTCCGTTTCGATTGAAACCCGAATCGACCCCGATTCAAATCAATTAGGAATCTTCTGGATCTGGGATCTGCTCCGTTTCTTTTGCAATATGATGAGAACCCGAACCAAATTCAATAGGGACCCTCTGGATCTGGGATCTGCTCTTTTCCTATCGTAATATGATCACAAACTTGATCAAATTCAATTGGAAGTCTTTGGATCTGGGACCTGCCCCGTTCCTGTTGAAATCCAATTAGCATCCTATTCAAATCCAATGAAAACCCTCTGGATTTAGGAGATGCTCCGTTCCTATTGAAATCCGATTAGGGTCCTATTCAAACTCAATAGGAATCCTTTGGATATGGGATCTGCTCCGTTTCTAGTGAGGTTTCCTTCGGATCCCATCCAAATTCAATATGAATCCTCTGGCTCCCGCCTGAAAGGTCCCCCAACAAGCACTCAAAACGAGGCTCCCGCCTGAGAGGTCCAAACAAACATTCAAAAAGGTCCAAACAAACAAACAAACAAACAAACAAACAAACAAACACACGACATCATACAACACGCAACGGACAGCTCCTTCCTCCTCCCCCTCTCTGAATCTGGGGTCTGGTCCTGGCCTATTGAATTCCTATTTGAATCCTATTCAAATTCACAATTCTTTGAATTCCTATAAAGCTCTGTCGATCATCGCCATCGCCGTTCCGCTTGCTGCTGGCGATGCCGACGCCTCGCTATTCAGCATTCGGTTCCCTCAGCCCCCGAAAAAACAGAAAGGGGGGCCTGCTGCGGCCCATGCAGTTTTTTCTTAAAAACGCAGGGGGCCCAAACGATCTTCTAACCAGTCTTTTTATTCGGCGTTTCGACATTGGGCGGAAGGGGTGGAGGGGGGGATCTGGCTCCGGACCTCTGCTTGGTGCGACTGTTTGCAAGAGTGCGGCCTCTGGGGGAGACTCCACCCGCTCGAAACAGGTGCCAAAAAACAGCCAAGGCCTACTCCATGGGGGGGGGAGGGGGGGTTGGGGGGCCCGCGCCGATCGGCAAAACAATGAATTAAAAAAACGCTCACCGACCCGCGCGCCTCAGTCCATGTTTGCGATTCCTCGTAAGACTGTGCGGTGACAAGCTGCGCGGTGAACTCGGAATCCCCCAAAGACCTCACCGCACGGCCTGTCGCCGCACCGTTTGCGGGGCCCCGGAGGCCCCCAGAACCGCGCGGAAACCCCAGATTCGGGTGTTGCTAGAAGTACCCCTGGCCCAAGGTACCACCAGGATTCTCGGGGTGGCCCAGACGTCCTCCAGGGCACCCCTCACGAGGCCCCAGGGGGCCCCAAGGGCTCCAAAATGGAGCGAAAAGCTGGGGGCACGTTGGGCCAGGGCCACTTTTAGCAACACCCGACAGATCCCCACTGACTCACCACACGGTGTGGTCACCACACCTTGTGGGAGTCCGCGAGAAGAAGTCCTGGACCCTGCCTCTTCTGCTGCTGCTGTTGCAGGGAGGCGCCCTGGTGCTGTGGCAGTGAGTCTTCACAATGCGGCATTCTTTTCGCGACGCCCGACCTCAAGGCACCACCGAACTCAGAACAAACCTGGATGGGAGGTCAGTTCGAAGCCCAGGAAGGCGTATGAACCGACTGATACTTGTAGAGGCAGTCACAGTCAATTGGACTGGCTAAATTCAACAAAGGTGGATACTGTTGAAGGATACCGGAAAAAGGATGGATGGGGGACGGAGAGAGGGAGGGAGGAGGCTGGGCAAAAGGATGTAGGAGGGAGGAGGGAGGGAGTCGCAGGGAGGGAAGACGGGGGGGGCGGATACTCTGCATGCACACCTCAAGAACTCAACGACATGCTCCTCGCGGACGACAGGGCAAAGACATGCGAAGGACAACCGTCTGCTCCCAGTTGGCGGAAGCTCCCTAGTGGCGTGTTCAGATCCAGCCTGGGCGCGCTCTCAGGGGATCGTTCGGCCATCTTCTCCGAGCATGACACCCACCCTCCTGCCGAGCATCCCGAGACGGACCCCAGGCCGCGCGAGTTGTGGAACGTCTCGGAAAGGGGGGAGCGCACTGTTTGAGTCGGCGACGAGCCCAGGGTCCTAAGCCTTTAAGCCTTCCCCAAAGACGCAGAAAACTTCCCAGAAGGCGCGATGGCTTCTGAGAAGTCCCTCCGTCTTCTGAGAAAACCTTCTCCTTCTCACTTCCGCCCCTCGCTCGCCGCCGAACAGACCGGTGCCTTCCCCCCTTCAATGATCTTCTATGTGGATATATACGGTTCCTCCTCGCCGCACCAGCAGGGTGTGCTGGGTGGGGCGGGCTACAACAGTGTCCATTGGGGAACTCCTGATCCAAGGAAGTTTCAGCTTCATCGAGCTACGGTCGGACCTCAGACGACAGAACATCCGTCAAGAAGCCGAGACCCTATGCCGGCCCAAACACAGAGCATCCAAGGGTACAATCCCGACGATGCACAAGATCATCCAGCAACAACGAAGCACATTAGGGTAGACCCTTCCCGAACCGACTTCGATCTCGTACCTCGGTCCGCATGTATTGCTTGCGGCATCCCCTCGGCTCACGGTCCAAGCTATGAAACCATCCAGCGGCTGCACGGATCAGGGGGGTCGTCCTCTTCAGACCCGAGCTCTGGCCTGATACAGTCCCCATGGTTGGAGCACTCGGCAAGTCTACTGACATAGAGCGGCACGTTTTCAGAATCGGTCCTCTGGATGACAAATTATCAGAACGTGTGATCTTGAATCGCAAAACGTCCAGAGAATGCATCGGTGAAAGACGGGTTGTTTCCAAGCCGTGCTCTCGCCCCAGCTTGCCCAACACTTTCTTGGACCAGTCTTCTTGCCTGGAAGGGTGGGAGCCGATTCCCCCCCGAGCCCGCTGCAGTCTGTAGACCGAGTGGTCAAAATCAAACGTAACCACGTGTTCCCATCGTAGATGGTACATGTATATATCTCAGCATTACAGCCCCCCACGCCCCAAGTCGTATGGTATGGTATGGTAATGGGCCAGTGATGGGGGTCGGCACATTTTCCCAATATCCAAACACATGTGGCAGGGCAGCGCGACTAGCACAATTCTGGCATTCCCAAAAACTCCACAGTGATGAACCTATCGCATCAAGGAAAGACCTCACCATTCCAATGGATCGTATGCCCGTATGTGAGTCGAGGTGACTACGGAGTGGTGAAACCAACTGCTCGTATGTGACTCGAGGTTTCGTTGTAGCATCAGTCATTTGTCACTTGTCAGGTGTTGTGGGCTCACTCTGACAATCGGTCATCAAACTCCTCATCCCCCCCTCGACCTGATCATGCTCTCCCTCCCTGGGCCGTCCAGCGCCAACTCGGCACCAAAGGAGCGGCAACGAGAGGCCTTCAAGCGACAAGTAGACGCACCGCTGTGTGGACGAGTCAAATGCGCCCCCCGCCCTCATGTGCGGGCAATACTTCTATCAATATCTAGAGCGTCTTGGACTTTCTGGGAAGGGGTGCCGCAAGGCCGAGGCGCACTGGATAATTACGGAAAAAGATCGAGCCTCTTGGGGCTGGACGCTTATCCGCATCCAGTGCGCCTCTGGCTTCTGGGGAAGAGAGCCCCCAAAACTCCAAGACGCACTGGATGCGGATAGAACTGCTGCCCGCGTGATGCTCGACCGGGAGAGCACCCCGGGAAGGGCGGCAAGCGGAAGGAGGGGCAGCCGGTGATCAGGCGCCACCCGAGGGAGAGGTGCGGGCCCCCAGCAGGGGGGAATCCGCAGGAGGGGGCGGCGGCGCCTCGAGATACAGCGCCCTCCGGCACCTACTGAATATGATTACATGGGTCGTCGTCGTCGTCGTCGTCGTCGCTCTGCCGCTGAAGAGCAGGAGCGCACTCAGGAGACCAGCCCTGCGGAAGGGAACTGCACGCGGCAGACATCGAGCCAGAGCGCCCTCACGAGCGCAACGAGGTCACGTCACCACGGGAGCCTCTGGGAACGCCACGGAACCTCTCGGGGCCCAGAAAAAAAGGATCCCAAAACCGCCCTCCCGGAAGGCAGACACCCGTAAAACCTCCCTCGCGGAAAGTTCAGGAGTGCGCCAGCTGGAAGGGCGGGCGATTTCATCCACGCGGCAGTGCCAGGAGGCTCAAGCTTCAGGATGCCGAATCTCCTGCTGCACGGCACGCCGGTCGCGGGCCCTGGTCCGAGGCGCCTGCTTCGCCCAGGGCAGTCTGCTGCGGCGCTGGGGGCGCGTCAATGCCCAGGGAGCGCATGATCTGGGCCTGGGCGGGCAGGGCGAGGGGCGGGCCAGGCCGTCAGAAGGGCTCCTCCCTTGCAGGGCATGCTCGTCGCACGTCGGGAGGGAACTCTTCACGCCAGCCTGCTGTGGGCTTCCCTCGCCGGGTCATGCGGTGGTCAAGCCCGCGTCGCCATGTAAGTTTGCATGGTGCTTGTGTGCGATGCTTAGGCGTTCTTCGCCCCACTTCGCAACGACTGTTCAGGCACGTGCATGGCTGCATGGCGTGCCTTCGTCAGACTACCCTGTCATGACTTAGTCCCACCAACCATTTGGGCGAATGTGGTCTAAAGAAATCGTCCTTCCACAAACCTCTTCCCTTGCGGGAGTTTTTTTCAGGGCGAGCCGCGACGCGTTAGAGCAACCAAGATAGCTCAAGATGGCTCCAAGATGGCGAGTGTCCGATGCTCAAGATGGCCTCCAAAATGTCTCATGATTGCCCATGGTGGTTCAAAATAGCTTCCGACATACCTCCAAGAGGCCCGACGAAGGCCGACCACAACATGACTCCAAGTGCTCTCGGAGCCCCCCCCCGCAGGAATCCCCAAGAAGCCAAAATTCCTCGAAAACCTTAGGACAATCAATGGTGTTTGATGTCTCGCCTTTTCGCTTCCGATGCGCGCTTGATGCCTCAAGATGGCCCCAAGATGGCCCCAAAGATGACCCAAGAGAAGGCCAAGAGAGGCCCAAGAAGTCTTCAGGAAGCCCCAAGAGCGCCCAAAAGCTGCCCAGGAGGGCCCAAGAGGCGATGTTGCCTGTCCCAGGGGGGGAGGCAAATTGCCCCCCCCCCCCCCCCCCTTGATCCTTCCTCCCCCCCTAATTGATGGCCTCCTAGACGGCCCCAGGAGGCCCTCCAGGGCTCTCAGGGGACCTCCAAGAGGGGCTACAAGAGGGCCCCAAGACCCCCCAAAAAAGCCAAGAGGACACCATGATACCCCAAAAGAGTCCCAAGAGGGCTCCGCGAGGCGATTTTGAAGGCTGTCCTCGCTGTCCCCCTCCTCCTCCTGCTCCTCTTCCTCCTCCTCCTCCTTATCCTTCTCCTCCTTCGCCTCCTCCTCCCCCTCCTCCTCCTCCTCCTCCTCCTCCTTGTCCCCGTCCTTGCCCTCATTGTCTCCCTTGTCCGTTTCCTCCTCTTTCTCGCTGTCGTGGTCGTGGTCGTCGTCGTGGTCGTCGTCGTCGTCTTCCTCCTCCTCATTATCCTCCTTCCCTCGCCCCATCGCGGGCACAAGGGATGGCCCGAAGAAGCCCTCCAAGGCCACCCCCTTGCTCCCAGAGATCTGTCTGTTCACCCTGGTTGCCCGCTTTGTTTCACTACTGGTGTCTCTTCGTCCCTTCTCCTGTCAACTCTCGTGGGCAGGGTTTTTGAATGGGCTGGTGGGGATACGCTTTTTGATTTGCGGCCCGCAAGGAAAAGTCCAGAGGGCGGTGTGAACGAGGCTGGGGCACAGCGCACGGGAATGCAGAAAAATTAACGGCGCAGGACAAGTGCCGGCCGAACTGGTGGGGATACGCGAAGCGTGAAGAACTATACGTTCACCTCCCAGTTCACGCCGGCTGGCGTTACCTCGCCCAACCGTTCCTCATCTGTCCTCGCACTGACGAGAATGGCAGGGCAGTGATCCTTTTATACATTGACGCCAGCAACACTCGGCTGTACACACGGACGCCTTGACATGCCTCGACTTGCGTTGCTTCGTATTGTCCGACCTGTCCTTGAGTTGAATTAGTGTGCCTTGCACTGCGGTGTCCCACATGCCATGCAAGTACGTCCTATGCTGGATTGTCGGTGATTGCCGGCCATGTTCTCGCATTTGTTTGTGCGTTCGCTTGGCATGCAGTGCAGTTGATTTGTGCCATGCCAAGCTGGTCGTTACCTCGCGCTGAATCGAATTGCCTCGTCTGCTCTGCCTCGCTCCGCTCCGCGTCGCGATCCACTCACTACTTTGACTGGCGTCGGTGCGCCGTGCCTCACTCTACAACGCCCTGTCGTCAGGAGTATCGCAAGGGCGTGCTTAGCATTGCCGCGTCTTGCCTGGCCGTGCCGTGCTCTGCAATTGCTTATTCATTTGTGTAAGAGGCACGGTTCTCAATCGTACAACATTGTCTTCGAGCTTTGGGGCAGATCTTCAGCAAGCGGGCAGAGCTTCTGTTGGCACAGGCGGGGCTCTGACTGGAGAGAGACCAGCAGAAGAGTGCTCGCTACACGCGCTTGCACCAAGTGTCCCCCGCGACAACATTCGTGCCTCCTCATGATGAGAGAGGCGCGCGGCTGCATGCGGGAGGGGCGGGGGACGGGCTGGAGGGTATAGTCAGAGAGAGGGAGAGACACAGCTCCATGAACATCAATTGTCGGAGCTCCACGCGAATTTCTTGGATCGGCTCTGCAGCTGCTCCGAGTCCCGAGATGAAGTCCGAAGATCAGCAGGCAACTGGACAACTGGCCTCAAGGCATCACCTGTCCTGCCTACTTCACCAACGCCTCGCCCCTGCTCCGCGAGCCAGGCCGGCGCCCTTCGAAGCGGGCTCGCGCGACATGGATGCCACGAAGGAACACCAACCTTGCCTGCCGCCCACCGTCACAATCTCCGCACCCGTCAAGCCTGAGCTGGATCGAACCGCGAGGTCGGACCAGATCGGAGGCGGATCGGATCGTGCCCGAATCGGTGCGAAGTCGAATCGGGGTGGGTTCGCAAATCGGGCTCGGCCGGAAGAGGTCGGCGTTCGTGCCGGGCTCAGACCAAGCCCGGAATCGGAACTTGGAGATCATATCTGGTTGAGGCATATTAGCAGCCCTGCCTGTCCCGTGCATCGTCGCGGTACTCCGAGAAAGACTGGGCGAGGGGTGGAGGGGGAGGTCGCGGAGTTTGGATGTGCAGGAGGCTGTGGACGCGGAGGCAGAAGAGGTGGAGGTGGAGAGCCTGGCCATCAGGGCCAGCCCATCTCTCACAGGAAGGGGCGCCGCCCCGAAGCACGCGAGCGGGAGCAACCTCTCCTCCTTGGCCCCTTCCCCCGCGGCCGGTGTGCGAGGCGTCAGCGCTGGGATTCGTTCGGCGCTACGATCTGCGAGGCGCCGCCAGGATGCCGCCGCGCGCGGCACCGGCACCGTCGCCTCGATCGTCGGCGGGCTTGCAGGGAAGATCGCCTGGGAAAGCGCCTGCGCTGCTCCTCTCAGGCCCCTCGTGCGCTCCTGCTGGTAGGGTTGAGGCACGAACAAGGCCCGCCTGGCCCAGAATGATGGGCCTGTTCTCCACCACCACCACCACCACCACCACCACCACCATAACTGAGTTAGAGGGGGGAAGGAGGTAGAGGATGAGGAGGAGGATGAAGAAGAAGAGGGGGAGGATGACCCCCTCCCCCCTTCAACTTATGGTGGTGGTGGTGGAACACAGGCCCATGACAGAAAGGGAAAAGCATGTGGAGGAGCCAAAACCGATCAGCACCGCATCGGGAAATGACGTCGAACCGGAAAGTGCGTCGGATCGAGCTGCATCGGCACGGCGCCAAACTCGGATCGGATCGGCCTCGCCAGGATGCACGGAAGCGCCGTGCAAGCGTCGCGCCACATCGGGCCGCGGGAAAGCAGGAATCGAATCGGACCGGGCCAGTCCAACTTGCCATCCAATCGGACCGTTCGGATCAGCAAATGGGCCCAGGGGCGAGTGGAAGAGGCAAGCGGACCATTGCTCCAAAACCAAAAAGACGAACCCCGAGGTGGTGGTCCGACTCTGGAAAGGCCGGACCTCAAGCCGCCGCAAGGGGTCGAGAGCTCGGGCCCCGCCCCCCCCCCGCGCGTCGGACAGCGACGGCGAGGCACAAGGGAGGGCGAGCGGGCAGGAGCAGGATGAGGCCAACGCCCAGCGGCACCAGCATCGGCAGGAGCAGCAGGAGCAGCGAGAGGACGGAGATCGACGACGAGGCTGGGGAAACCAAAAGGCACGGATACCGCTACTCCCCGGACCTCTCCCGGGGCGCGTTCTGACCAAGACTTCGAGGCGAACCCAGCGGCGGCGACGAGGGCCTCCCAGGAGGCCCCAAAAAGGGAAACGGGCGAAGGGTAAAGGTATGGGCACCTTTTCCTCCTCTGAGAGAGGCCAGAGATCGACGACGAGGCGGGCCACGAGCGGGGAGGATCGCATCGAGCTACCCCCCCCGCGGCGGCCGGAGGCAAAAGGACCCAAGGAGAGGTGCAGATGCCGCTGTGACCAGCTCGCGCCGTGACGGCGCGGACGTCCACTTCTGGCACCGTGTGGACCGTTCGGCTTTGAGCGACCGCGACTTTCGGGTGTGTGTGTGTGTAGAGGACGAAGAGATGAGGGGCAACGATCGGGGGGGGACTGGAATATGGGGGGGAACATCGACCTGGAATCA
Source organism: Prorocentrum cordatum (assembly GCA_963575745.1). Taxonomy (NCBI): domain Eukaryota; class Dinophyceae; order Prorocentrales; family Prorocentraceae; genus Prorocentrum; species Prorocentrum cordatum. Next base: position 290,121 of record CAUYUJ010003614.1, read on the forward strand.
GCGATACATCGCCGATAGGTCGGCGATAGGCCCCCGATTGCGAATCCGCACGTTCCTGGGCAGGTTGGGGCTATCAGGCCCCTATCGGCGTCAGTGGGCGATGGGGGGTCGATGTATCCCCCCCTACGCCTATCCAGCCCTATCGTTGCCCCTGAAAAGACGGCATGGACAGAAACTTTCGGAGGTCGGCGCGAAATTCTTGGCTCTGCGCTAAGCTCCCTCCCCTGGCGCGCGGAGCGCGCCAAGGGCGGCGCTGGAGGCGCGGAAACGGAGGCCCCAGCGCGGATCCAAGAAATCCGCGCGAAGCTACAACAGTTTGTGTTTATGCTTATTCTCCGAGAAAGGCCAGTCGTTCGATGTCGGCCGATTCCAGGTCAAATTGGTATGCATGTCTAGATGTAGATATATAACCTTGAGCGTCCGCACCAAGGCCGTCAACGCGTCGACGCGGCGCGTGTCGTACTACATGGACCTCTCCCGAGGTGCGTTCTGCTAAGGATGCCGAGGGGAATCCAACCGTGGCGACGAGGCCCCACCCGAGAGGCCCAAGAAGGGCGAAAACGGGGACGATAGGAACACAGAACGGCATAACCATACATGTTTACCGGTCCTTCCGCATGTCTTTGATGTGCGCTGGACCCCCGTAGTGGGGATCCAACGCGGGGATCCAACGCAGATCCAAGAAATTCGCGCAGAGCGTGGAAAATACATGCTTACACACTTGTATCTTCTCCAGGAAGAGCATCGGCATCAATATGTTATTAACATCCGACTCACGGGGGGGGGCGACACTATGAGGGTGTCATTATCCAGGCGAACGACACAAGTTGTGGACACCGCTTTCGGTGGAGCTCCTCAGGAGGCCACCATACGCGCGAGGGGCGCGCCGTGATGGGTGGGGAGACGCACGTGGACGCGGCCACGGGGATCTTCGGTGCTCCGTATGGGGTCACGAAGCTGTGTGCTGGGTTGGAGAAACGCATGCGGCCCAGGCCACTGGAGCGTTCGGTGGAGCTCCCCATGGGGCCACGGAGCGCTGTACTGGGCGGGGGGGGCGCATGCGGCCGCGGCCGCGTCAGCTGGGGCCTTCGCTTGAGCTCCCCATGGGGCCACGACGCGCTGTTTGCATGCGACCACGGCCATTATTGGGGCCTTCGGTGAAGCGCCTTACGGGGGCCACGGAGCGCTGTACTGGGCGGGGGAGACGCATGCGAACGTCGCCTCTGGGGCCTTCGGTGGGACTCCCGAGGGGGTCACGAAGCGGTGCACTGGGTGGGGGAAACACGCATGGGAACTCTGGGGCTATGGTGCCACGAAGCGGTGTACTGGCCACGAAGCGGTGTACTGGGTGGAGAAAACACATGCGACCGTTGCCACTGGGGCCTTCTTTAGAGCTCCCTATGGGGCCACGGAGCGCCGTACTGGGCGGGGGACACGCATGCGAACGTCGCCTCTGGGGCCTCCGATGGAGCTCCCTTTGGGGTCACGACAAGGTGTGCTGGGTGAGGGAAACACGCATGCGAACGTGCCTCTGGGGTTCTCTGTTGGGTCACGAAACAGTGTGCTGGGTAGGGGAAGCACGCATGCGGACGTCGCCGCTGGGGCCTTCGGTGGAGCTCCCTATTAGGCCACGACGCGCTTCCACTGGGTGGGGGGAAAGCATGCGAACGTCGCCTCTGAGGCCTTCGGTGGAGCTCCCTGTGGGTCTACGAAGCGCTGTACTGGGTGGCGGAAACACGCATGCGAACGTCGCAGCTGGGGCCTTCGGTTGAGCTCTTGATTGGGCCGCGAAGCGGTGTACTGGGTGGGGGTAAGCGCATGCGAACGTCGCCTCAGGGGCCTCGAGTGGAGCTCTCAATTGGGGCACGAAGCGTTTCCACTAGGTGGGACAAACGCATGCGAACGTCGCCCCTAGGGGCCTTCGGTGGAGCTCCCTATGCGGTCACGAAAAGCGTGAGGGGGTGCCGAAGGGCAGAGGCAGGGATGGGCAGGAGGGAGGAAGGGCGGGAGGCACGAAGGAGACGCGGGCCGCTCCCAACACTACAGGATGGTTGGGAGAAAGAGGGGGTCGCGAGCCAACTGCACGACGGTGCTTTTCCCGGCGACTCCTGGCGCCAAAGGCCACCTCCGCATCTAGGGAAGCGCACGGCGGCGGGTCCGAGTCCGGCTGCATGAGGCAGATCATTTCACAAACCTGCCAGCTCCCACACACACACACACACACACACACACACCTTCCGCCCGCCCTGGCCCTGCTCTTCTCGGGGACGCGCTGACCTGGGTCAGCGCCGACGCGGGTCAGCCGAGAGCCGTGCCGCCAGGCCCTGACGCCAGCACGAAGGTAGCTCCCGAGACCCCGGGGCTCAGCGGAAGGGAGGCCTGGCCCGACGTGCGAGGCTCCAGCATCCCTGGATCCAACACGTGGACGTCTCGCTTCTACTTCCACCGCCATCCGCCGGCGGATCCGGCGCCATATTGCTGAAGAGAGCACCCCCCGATTCAAGCAGCGGAAGAAGAAACAGCATGACCACAAACTTCCGCACAAACTTTGGGATGTCCGCGCAGGTGTCTTGGATCTGCGCTGAGTCCTCCTCCCTGGCGCGCGGAGCGCGCCAGGGGCGGGGCCGGAGGCGCCGCCAGGGTGGTCCAGCGCGGATCCAAGAAATCTGCGCAGACCGTCGAAAGTTCATGCTTGTGTCTAATTTGTTCCCCGATTTCTGGAACAGCCTGCGTGGCTGCACACCCAGCTCAGGAGTGGCTTGCCTCCGCTATAGCGCTGACCCCCGTCGCCGCCCGCCCCGGGCCCTCCGATGCCAGAGGCAGGGGTGGCCATCACTCCAGCTCCAGCTGGCGCGAGCCGCACAGCTTCGCGCCCACGATGACGCCTCGTCACCCTCTCTCTCCTCCAGCTCCTCCTCCTCCCTCCCCGCCATCCTCCAGCGGCGAGCCCAGGGGGGAAGCGGGAGGGTGCGGGCCTTCTCAAAAGCTCGGAAATCCTCCAGCCTTCCAAGAAGTGTTCTAAGCCTTCCCGGAAGACACAGATAACCTCTCAGAGGGCCATCGGGCTTCTGAGAAGCCCCGCCGCCTTCTGAGAAGACTTCCTCTCCTTCTCACCACCCCCCCCTCGCTCGCCGTCGAAATATCCTGACTCCTCGGCCTGTCTGTCTCTCGGGCACGACCTCTGGATCCGTGGATCTGTGAATCCGTGGATCTGCCGCGTGGCGCCAGGCCCACAGCTCGGGGAAGTTACACCCCCCGAAACATGAGGCTAGCGCCGCCAATGCGGCCACGCAGCGCGCCGATTCTGCACGGAAACGGGACCCGTCGCTGATCGACGCGCTTTGACCCATGTTTGCATTTCCGCGGGTCTCCTCCTCACGCCCCACCGGGGGAAACAAAAAGGTACCCTTACCGTTACGCCCCGGACATCTCTCCGACGGTGCGTGCTGACCAGAATGTCGAGACAGATCCAGCGGTGGCGACGATGGCCTCTCAAGAAAGGCCCAACACATGAAAACAAGGCAAAGGCAGCGGCATCGGTACCTTGCCCTCCTCTCTGACCGCCTCCCGCTCACCTCCTCTCATGGTCCTCCTCCGTCCCCACCGCCCCACCTGCCCTCCTCACGCCCCGGCTCTGAATCCCATATCCAAGCTGCGAGCGGCCGTCGGTCGGCCGACGGGCAAGGTGCTCTACAGGGGGCCCGGGGTCCACGCCAGCATCTTCTTGTGAAGTGGCCCCTTTCTCTTCCCTCCTCCTCGTCGGAAGACGTCCGTTTCCGCGCCCTAGCGGTCTAGGCTCCAGGGCGCAATCCCGCGCATACGCGGTCGCACGGATACGCTCCGCGTGGGGCATCCGCGAACCAAATGCCCCCGTCGCCGAGGGGTCACCGCCCAGGGGCCGGGCTCGCGAGGCCGCGGATAAGGATATGCTTTTCTCCCACGACTGCTCCTTTCGGATCCTACTCCTCCTTCTGTGGGAATCCCTGGGAGCCTCCCATACCTTCTTGTTGGCTCTTGCGAATCGACGCGGATCGGCGCTGCATCGGCGCTAATCGACGCTGATCGACACGAAATCGACTCTGTTTCATCGGCTACCAGGCGTAAGTCGACGCCAGTGCGCCCAAAAAGTTGGAAACCCCGCATCGGTCTTTAGATACGCCCCCAGGGTAAACGCGGCTCCAGGGATTGGCAAACCCCGCTTGACGGACTGGAGCGCCACCGATAATGGAAAATAGCCATTTCTCCGGGACGGCACCCGCCGTACAACCACGATGACGACGACGACGACGACGACGACGACGACGACGACGACGACGACCTCGACCTCGACGACGACGACGGCGATACGACTACGGCTACAAATGCGACTACGGCTGGTTAGCGACCGCGACTACGACTACGACTACGACTAGGACGACCACTATTACTTATGCCCCAGGAGCGCTCTCACGGATCAGAAACTTGATCCTCGGTAACTCCACCCTCTGAAACTCCGATCGCAATCCTCGTGAGAACTTGCTCACATTTTCTCTCGCGTGTGGGGTAGCCCACGGTATATTGTTCGCTTGGGGAAAGGACCAGCCAATAATATTCAGCCACCGAACGTTCGTGGGAAAATATTGCCCTGGTTCACAAGGCGCTGACCAGGCGCCAACAGCAGTTCTGCCAGCAGCCATAGGCAGACCAATGTACAAAGAACTCGCGATTCAAAACGATATACAGTATTATTGCAATCCTCACGAGAAGATGCCAAACCATCCACTCGCGTGCGGGGTGGCCCACGGTGGATTATTCGCTGGGAGAAACAACCGCCCAAGAATATCAAACCATCGAACATTAGTGGGAACTGATTCCCTTGCTCCAGCAGGCGCCGACCAGACGCCAGCAGCAGCTCTGCCCACAGCAATAGAACGAGCTTTCTGAAATAACTCGCGACTCAAAAAGATGTGCATCCTCATTGCAAGCATCATGGGAAGATGCTCAACATTCCTCCCGCGTGTGGTGAAGCCCGCGGTGGATTACCCGCTGGGAGAAATAGCCGCCCAAGAACACCAAGCCCACCGAACATCATTGAGACCATATCCCCCTGTCGCCGCAGGCACCGACCAGGCGCCAGCAGCTGTTCTGCCAGCAGCAATAGGCAGGCGAGTCTGAGACTAGCGAATCAAAGCGACTATTGCGATCCTCATGACAAGATGCTCACGCATCCTCTCGCGTGTAGGGTAGCCCCCAATGGACTATTCCATAGGAGAAATACCCCCCACATACACACACATCATCCAGCCCGCCCAACAATCGAGGGAAGCTAATCTCCGCCGCGACGACGACGACGGCGAAGAGGAGGAGGAGGAGGAGGACGAGAAGGAGGAGCAGGAGGAGGGGGGGAGGAGGAGGAGGAAGAGGAGAGGGAGAGGAATAGGAGCAGGAGGGGCGAGTCTATTCCCCGCCGAGAGAAACGGGGGGGGGCAATGCCTAAAGACCTCCTGAGGTTACCAAATCCTCCTGTTCCTCCCCTCCCTGCCCGTGGCCTGCCATCGCTCGAACGTCCGTTCCCCGTGCACTTCTCGGTTTCGCGCGTGCTTTTTGTTCTTTCTCTACATGGCCCAAGATGCTCCTCGATGGTCCTCGCCGAGAAAGAAGCGCCTGCGTCGAACGTCCGTCGACTCGAGTCGCACCCGAGTCGCACTTGAGCCGAAACCGAGTCGGAGCTGAGTCGAGCCTGAGCCGAACCCGAGCCGAGCTTGAGTCGAGCTGGGGCCGAACAGATCCATCGGAAGAAGGCCCCCCAAAAAACGAGCACCGAACGTCCGAATGGTGCCAAGGGGTCCCGCCCCGCGGCCCCGACCCGCCCCGACCCCCTGCCCCGGGCCTCCTGCTCCCGGCCTTCTCCCCGGCACAAGACGCCCTCCTGGCCCCGGTCCCCAGGGCCCCCCCCCCTGCAAGGCTTGTCCCCCTACAGGGGGATTTTCTGGGCTCGCCCCCCTGCAGGGGAGCCCAGGTGCCCGTGGCAGAAGGCGCGGGGGAGCTCGTCGCGCGGGCCGCGAGGCCCGGGGCGGAGGCCCCCCGGTGCCCTCGTCGCTGGGGGCGGCCCCGCGGCCCTGCGGCCTGCCGGGGCCACCCTGGCGAGGACGTCCAGGACTGCCGCCAGCACGCAGCGAGCACAGGTTTTCCAGGAGTGCCGTCGTCTCGTGGCGATCGCGAGGCATTCCAGGACCTCCTATTCGCATGCGTCCACCGATCCGACCTCCTATTCGCATGCGTCCACCGATTCGAAACTAGAGGCCTCCTGGATTGGGTCGGAGGATCTCGCCGCATCGCCGATGCATCGACGATGCGTCGGCGAGGCATCGGGGACGTCGGCGTCGCGGCCGCATCGCCGATGCATCGCGACGCATCGGCGATGCGGCGCGTTCCTCCGGCCCCATCCACTCCGATCCCACCTAGGAGTCCTACAATCACGTAGGAATGAAAGGCATACAGGCTCAGCACTTTGGAAACAGGTGGCGAGAGATACGATCAAGGTAATTACCCGCGCTTGGCCTTGGTTGTAAGACGTGGGCGGCACGGATTAGCTAAACCCCTGAGCTGGGCCTAGCCGAAATGTCCGCAAGAGGACTGGCCTGGCGCGGACCCCTCTCTTTGAGAGGGTGGTCGCTGTCTCGGAGGAGTGCCCCAGAAATCCGAGGCGCTGGACACAATTGGAGCGGCCGTTCTTTGGGCGTCTTCGGTCTCCGAATGCCCTCGCTTGGCCCCTGGACCGTCAACAAAACGATGCAGGAAGAAAAACGGCCCTATAGTTAAGTCGGGCATGTCTCTCTACAGGAAGAATTGTCAAAAAGTCAGAGAAATAATATGGGGACGATGTTTCTACAAATTCTGACTATTTTTGCATATGTTTGTACTGCATTTCGTTTTTCTTGCAACTGTAGGAGGACATGCCCGACCTAACCCTAGAGGGAAGCTGTCCAGACTTCCAGGGGCCCAAGCATCGAACAGACTGGAGCGGCAGGATGTTCAAGCCGGTCGAGGCACCAGCAACGGGAGGGGTGACGGTCGGTACCGCGGGGGAGGAGGGGGGGGCTGGGGCCCCGAGTGCCGGTAACGCTTGGGCGGGGTGGGGCACGTCAGGGCGGGGGTGCGCTGCGATCGCCGGAGCATGCGCGCGAGCACGAGCATGTGGGGGTGGGGTTCCAGCCCCCCCCAAACGAGAGGACCAACCACTTGGCGCAAGATTAGACTTTCAGAGGCCCGCGCACAGCGTCGAAACTTGTCTACGAAATTTGTTCTGATTCGACCTTCGGGGGCGTCCAAGAGGGGGGCGTCCAAGACGGCGGGGCCGTAAATCATGGCAGGCGGCATGTGCGCGGCCCAAGGGGGGGCCACGGACGCATTGAAAGAAGAAGAAGAAGAAGAAAATAATAATAATAAGACGAATAATAATAATATTAATATTAATAATAATATTAATAATGATAATAATAACAATACCAATAACAATAACAATAACAATAAGAAGAATAAGTATACTAAGAAGAAGAGGCGCCATGAAATCTGGAGAGGGTTCGATATCATGGCCCCCGCCATGACATCCCCCCCAAAAAAAACATCTCCCCCCTCTTGGCCGCCCCCGAGACCTGCATGCGATTGGACGGTTTCCCCCAGGCGTAGGCGACCCGGGGAGGGGAGGGTGAGGAGGGGGAGGAGGGGGAGAATTCGGGAGAATTCGGCGACGACGAAGTCGAGTTTCGCCAAAGAGACGAGCGCCGCCTCGGGACCCAAAAGCGCACAAGGGACCCTGGCGCGGCGTAAACCAAAATTCTGAGGCCCCAGGAGATTCTGAAAACCCTGGGAGCCGTGGTCTCTAATGTGGAAGGTCCGTGCCTTTGGAAAGGCGAGAGATAACGTACTTCCCATTCTTTGTGTGAGGGCTACAAGGGCCGAAAAGCCCTTTAACACTCCCCCCATCAGTGACTTTGGCTCTTCGGCCACAGACTGTGCGCCACCAGGTGGAACAATGCTCAGCATATTCCACGTGTTGCAGGCCCCCGACCCCTCGGACCGATTGAGCCCCAGGGGTCCTGGGCTTGCAAATCCTGAGCCACCGCTTAGTGGTCAGGGACCCCGAATGCTTGCTGATTGCCTCGTTGCACAGCCTACATTGCCATCTACTACTGGAGGAGCTAAGGCAGTGCGGGGAGGAGGAAAGGGCCTGGCTCATCTCACTCACCCTCTGCCTGGTCCTCTCCTTGGCCTCCTTCCTCTCGGAAATCTGGGCCGACGGGTCACGAGGGATAGCGTGGGTATGGGCACGGAGGCGACGTTTCCAGACGAGGGCCGCGGTCGCTCGGGCCCACTTGTACATGCGCATCTGCTGGCGCGGCAGGCTGTGTAGCTCAGCGCCCCGCTCAGCCAGGGCGTCAGCCACCGCGTTGCCGTACCAGGCCTCCTCGTCCAGGCGTTGTGCACGCATCCCTTCCTCGTCGGTGCGGCTGGGAACGTGATGGAGCTCGACGATCGAGGCAGGGTCGTCGAGCTCGGGGCTGCGCTTCTGCAGCGCGTGATGCATCAGGTCCCAGATTTCGCGGTTGGAGCGCTGCTGTCCGAGTTTGGCGTCGTGCGATCGCTGCCAGCCCCTGATGGCCACATCTGAGTCCGTCCATATGCGCACGCGTCCTGTGATTGATCGCCAAGCCTGGACGATAGCCCACAACTCAGCTCTGTTGTTGGTAGGGGGAGGAGGGGGAGGAGGAGGAGGAGGAGGAGGAGGAGGAGGAGGAGGAGGCGGAGGACGAGGAGGAAGAGGAGGAGGAGGAGGAGGAGGAGGAGGAGGAGGAGGAGGAGGACGGGTCGCCTAAGCCCTTCGGAGAAACCCTCCACATGCGATGGCCACCACGTTGCTGTTACCCCAAGGGGCGGGGCGGCCAGCCCGGGACGGCCTCCAACGACGGCTTCGTCGTGCCTCTCGCGCCCCGAGGACGCCGCTGCATGGCCTGGGTCTGTCACGGTGTCTTCTGCATGCCAGGGAGAGGAAGATAGAGAGAGAGAGAGAGAAAACCAAAAAAAGAGAGAGAGATAAAGAAGAACAACCACATCAACATAAACTTCTGGCGCTCCGCGCGGATTTCTTGGATTCGCGCTGGACCTCCTTCCCTGGCGCGCGGAGCGCGCCAGGGCGGCGAAGGAGGCGCCGCCAGGGGCCCTGGCGCGGATCCAAGAAATCCGCGCGTAGCGTCAAAAGTTTATGGTTATGTGGTTTCTTCTTCCGATAAGAGAGAGAGAGAGAGAGAGAGAGAGAGAGATGGGACGCACAGACACATACTAATACCATGTGTTCTCCTTGGAGGCGCGTCCGCCCCGAACATACAGTATACCCATCTTGTAGCAGATTCCCGAGCGGTGTGGCCAGAAAGCGCCCGCCACGACGCATTTACTATAAGATGTCACGGTGCGCGCGTCGCCCCTGGGGGGGGGCGACGCACGCATATTATTAGTGTGTTGGGGTGACGCCGAAGAAACGAGCGGCAGAGAGGTCCAACGGACACGCAAACAATGCACGGCTCGGTCGCCACTGGCGAATAAACCGTCCATCACTTCGGGCGCCCGTGTGTCCTTCCACTCTCACCTTCGCTGGTGTGCGCGAGCTTCTTGGCTTTGCCGGCTGGCTTCGAATGCGAAGCAGTTGTCGGATAGTACTGAAGGGAAGAGGACGTGGATCATGACGATGGTAATGCCAAGAGCCACGAAGGTCAACGGCAACTTACCCTATGAGCGATGGTAGTGACATGCGTGAGGATAACTACTTGTTCGCACCACGGACAAATGCACGCATTTCGAGTTGGCTTACGTGCAGCTCTTAGTTCACTTCCAGCGCTCAAGGCAATCGAGGTAATGAAGAAATTGTTTGCACCACTGTGCAATCGTGCAAACATGCGGAGCCATGAACCGCATGGACATCGCCATCGCAGTACAATTCAATACCAGGAAACTGAAAAGACACATGGCTGGATTCATATGCGGAACACGTTGGAGGCACGCGCAAGATACGCGTCTGGTGGGCTTGCGAAGCCAGCCATAGAACGACTGAGCGATGGATATACGCCTGGCCACACGTGCACCCACTCTCGCCCGGCCGGCCACATCATGCGTATCCAGCGTCCTGGTTCAGCGTGGTGGTGTGCTCACGCGAAAACGCTGAGAGAGGAGCCATCAACAAAAAGGAGAGGCGGAGCGGAATGGCATCCAAAGACAAGAGTGCAACTGTCTCACTGCCGCAAAGCAAACGAATACCACATATGTGTACTCAACGTCTCAGCTCAGCTGTCGTGAATCAGGCCTTGGTGACGCCCCCAGTGGGAGGGGCTGGGGGCACAGACATGGCAAGGGCGGGAGCTGAGTGCGTGCGACGCGCATGCCTGCAGAAGAATCTCCTCCAGGTTTCTCTTCGCCTGCCTCGCTGAGCGTTCTTCGCAGGACCTTGCTGGTCACCTTTCGCATACCAGAGCTCGGGGAAACGTGAGGGGGGCGGGGAGGCGGAAAGGACGGAGATATTACTTAGCGAAACCGCGACACCCCACGCAAGTTAGGCTGCACTGGACCGATCAGCATGAGATTAATCCACAACCAATCCAAACATTCAGAATCGCATGAGAGACACTTCGGAGATGCCTTCCTGACACTCATCTGGACCGAGCTGACAAACATAAGAAAGGATGGCGACATGGATACGCACGGGTTAGAGAGCCTCGGCGGACGAGGGAAAGAGAGAACTTTGGGGCCGCAGGGTCGAATGCCGACGACAACACGCTGGTCCATCCGACGCGTTTCTGTGGATCGTCAGGGTGAAGTGGGAAGAAGCTTGCTTCTATTGTTCTATTGCATGGCCTTCATTCCCGAAGACGCCTGGACTGGCGACAAAAGGACAGGACTGCCGCAAAAGCCACATTCGAGCCCTCCTCCTGCGGTCGGGCGAACGTCTCAACTCGACGGCTCTTGGCAAAACGAACCACAAAACGTCGTGAGGGAACCGGGCCCTGGAGCCAATGGCTTTCAGCGGGCCTGGCTGTTCGTCCTGGGAAGCTCCTGATGGCCAGGAGCCCGGGCTGGCTCCTGGGAGGCCGGCACCGTCAAGACCTGCCGGGGCCCCTTGCCATCAGGAAGCCTCCTCTTCGTAGCGGGGCGATTGCTGCCGATGCCAGGGGTAGGCCGGGCCCCGCTCGGAGGGGGAGGGGGGGGGCCACTCCGTTCGGTCTCCTCCGTCGGCCTCTATCCGTCGTGGCTGGGTGCAGACCTGCAGCCCATGCCAGGGGCAGGGAGGCAACTTTATCAGGGGCCCCGCTGCCTCGGGCAACAGAGGACGACACCATCAGATGAATCTAAGCTGCCGAAGGGCCGCGCGGGTTTATCGGATCGGCGCTGGAGCAACCAGACTCGAACTGAATCCCTGTCCCCAAGATCAGCAAGCCAAGAGCGATGGACAATCTTGGGGCTGTGCCCCCAGAAGCTGCGGGGCTCCTCCAGATCGGCACCGAGGCAAAAGGTGGTGCCAAGCATGGGGATAGGGACATGTCTTCGAACTGGTTACGGAACCCCCTCCCTGGCGCGTGGAGCGCGCCAGGGGCGGCTCTGGAGGCGCCGCCAAAGGGGGGGGGCCCGCGCCGACCCCCACGCAGTCGGCGGAGGCAGGCACTGGGCAGCGAGGCCCGCAGCGCGAGGAGCAGGGATGTGACCACCCGCCGACGGGCACGAGGACGCAGGGCAGTACAGTCAACCCGTACAGTAAGGATGCGCGGTAAGGATGCAAGGGCCTTGGACGTCAATGCCGAGGCTCTTCGAGCGGGGCTGGCCTTCGAAAGTGGTTGAGGATGGGCCGAAGATGACCGAAGAGGCAATGATGCAAGGGTACCCTTGGGAAGTCGCTCATCCTTACTGTGCGGGTTGACTGTAGCATGATGGGCCTGTTTTCCACCACCACCACCATAAGTTGGAGGGGGGAAGGGAGGTGGAGGAGGAGGAAGACGAAGAGGAGGAAGAGGAGGTGGGGGAGGAGGAGGACCCTCTCCCCCTCCAACTTGTGGTGGTGGTGGTGGTGGTGGAAAACAGGCCCATCATGCCAAACAGATACCTATCGGTCGGAACAGAGTAGGCAGAAACATGAAGATAGGAGGGCGCTGAAGGTAGACTGGGTTCCGTCCGCCACCTTGTGAGGAGGGAACAGGTGGAGCACCTCGATCATTGAAGTAGGATGGCGCTTAAAGTAAATTCGAATCTGGGAATCCAGAAATACCCACTTTCAACGACCGATGGGTAATGCACGAGGCCGGGGAGCACGCCGAGGTCGCCCACGGTGGCAGCTCGGCCGAAAACAGACCGAACCGGACACCGACCGAAGGGGGCAGGCCGCTACGTAGCAGCCCAGAACGGCGCAGCGAGGCAGCAGCGAAGAGACAGGCGACCCAACCGAGCCGACCGCACGCAGCCGACGGCAACGCAGCCGGACCGATCGAACCACGGACAACCTTGCACGCGTTCAAGCGCTCCACGCCGTCGTGCGGGGTGTCCTGCCGCTGGATCTCGGCCACCCCCGTGCCCGCCACATGGCGAAACGAGACAGGCACGTGCCCGCGGAGTGTCGGTGCGCTCTGCGGCCTGTCGTGTCACAGGGCACTGCGGGGGAGTGGTGGGACGGCTTCAGCAGAATGACAAACAAGTCTGCAAGCGTGGATCCCAACCAGTCAGTCAATGCACCGTGGATGTGGACGCGATGTGGTGCAAGCCATGTCTGTGGTGCAAGCCATGTGGCGGACGCTATGTGGTGCAAGGTCCTCGGCGGAACCTCGGCGCACCCTCCAAGTGGGCGACAAGGAGGCGCGCGGCGCAACCTCAGCGAACTCCTCAGAGGGCGGCCACGAGGCGGAAACAGGCGGCGACGCCGCGAAATCTCGGCGGACCCCCACGTGGGCAATAGCGCGGCGGACACAAGGCGGCCCCGGGTGGTGATGCGGCGACACCTCGGCGGAACCCCCCCAGGTAGATGGCAACGATGCGGCCAAGAGGCGGCCACGGGCGGCGACGCGGCGAAACGACGGCGGACCCATCCGATTGCTCAGTGATGCAATCACGAGCTCCTGAGTGCAAGCGCTGGTCAGGGGAAAAACGCATGCGCGCCAAGGGCGGCACCAGAGGCGTCCGCTGGGGGTCCCAGCGCCGATCCAAGAAATCCGCGCGGAGCTCCGAGAGCTTATATGGATATGCAGCTCTCTCGTCTTCGATCCAATGCCACGTGAGCGACGACGGGCGCACCAGCGCAAGACAGGCGCCCCCTCCCTGAGTCCACCCAGCCCGTCGCAGGCGAAGGCGCGTGCTTCGTTCGGGCGCTGCTTCACCGAAGGGGGGGCAGATACTCTGGGGGGGAGGAGAAGCGTGCACCTGTTGTGCCCCAGGGTCGGCGGCGAGCGAGGGGGGGAAATGAGAAGGAGGAGGTTTTCTCGGAAGGCTCGGAAGTGCCTTGGCCTTCTGAGAAAGTGTCCTCATAAGCCTTCCCCGAAGACACAGAGAAACCTCTCAGAAGGCGCGAGGGCTCCTGCCGCCTCCCGAGAAGGCCTCTTTTTCACCTTCCCCCCTCGCTGGCCGCCGACAGAGGGGCCCATGCAGTGCCCCGGTAGGGCACCCCAGATTTAGGTCGGGCATGTCCTCCTACAGGGGGACTATGGACGACAAATAAAACAAGTCAAAACATGTTCGAGAATAGTCAAACATGGTAGAAGAATCGTCCTCAGTTTATGTTTTACTATGTTTGAAAATTCCTCCTGTAGAGGGACGTAGAAAACCTCTCAGAAGGCGCGAGGGCTCCTGAAAAGTCCCGCCGCCTCCCGAGAAGGCCTCCTCCTTCTCACCTTCCCCCCCTCGCTCGCCGCCGACAGGGGAGCCCATGCAGGGCCCCCTGAAGGGCACCCCAGGTGCACCTGTCTCCGCCCCGGTGGGGGCTAATCTCGCGCACACGCAGGCTCGGGCGCCTGATCGCAGACGCCCATCTCGCAACGGCTGCTGAGGAAGACCAGCAGAGTCAGCAGTAGCAGTGGCAATGTCGAGATAAGGAGGGACATGGGGGGAAGCACGAATCGGGGGAGGAGGAGGGAGAGGGGGAGATCTGGAGGGAAAGATGACGAGGGGGGTGGCGCGACATGGATGGGATGTAGGAGCATGGCGAGCACGGGCAAGAGGAGGAGGAGGAGGAGGAGGAGGAGGAGGTGGATGGCGAGAGGGAGAGAATGGGACGTGCGAGGGGGTGTACGAAGAGGAGCATGAGGAAGAGGAGGCTGATCGGGAGGGGGCAGGCGAGGGCGAGAGTTAGGAGAGAGATAATTAGGGGGAGGAGCAACAAACCGACAAGGGGGAGAGGAGGACGAGGAAGAGGGGGACGGGGGAAGGGGACGACGAGTAGGGGGTAGGGGGATGTGAATCGGGAGTGGGAAACGAGGTGAGGATGATAAATGTGGGGAGGAGGAGTGTGAGGGGTATGGGGAGTGACCGTGGGGAGGGGGAAGTACAGGCGGGCGAGGGCGAGGACTGCGTCTTCTGACAACTCGTGCCATACACCAAGCTTGAAGAATCAACACAGCAATTGAAGGAACGAGACTTGACCGAGACGAGCAGGAGGGGAACGCCTTCATCGCCCACGCCGCAGGCACCAACCGGGACCGCACGAGCGACGGGTCCATCGGCGGCACGCATTGCTGGCAGGCGCGTGGGGGGGAGGGGATCCCACACTCCCTGGTCCGGGCCTGTAAAAAAATGTGCAGCCGCGTGACTCGTTGCAGAATCCCTGGCTTCAAAAAAATGAGTATATCGTAGAGGACCGATGCTCACTTCTGCCACCACACTCCCTGGTCCGGGCCTTTACAATATGCAGCCCCGTGACTCGTTCCAGAATCCCTGACCTCAGAAACGCGAATACATCGTAGAGGACAGGGCTGGACCTCAATGTCGTTTTTCGTTTTGTCGCTTTGTGTTTTGTTTTGCTCTACCTGTTTTCCTGTACCTCCCTGCCAAGACGACAAACAAGACACAGCCGAATTCCAGCAAAACCGCGTTTAGGTCCAGCCCTGGTAGAGGACCAATGTTCACTTCTGCCAAGTCTGCCTCCGCTTTGCTTCACGCCGCCTTCCGCCGAGAAAGCGCAGCGGCCACCCGATCCCTCGAAGGCGAGGCGCTTGCTGGACCGCCCTGCGCGTGTGCCCCTGCCGGTCCCAGCCGAGGACGGCCCCAACATGCAGGGCCAGAGTGCATGCAGATCCACTGCCCGGGGAATCGATCTTCCAGGACCCCAGAGGGCGGCAACTGTGGATTGGGCCACAGGGGGCCCGAGTGTATCCAGATCCACCGGCCCCCGCGGTCCAGGAGAATCGCTGCCCCTGGAGATGCTCCAGCCTCGGATTCTGATCCAGAAGCCTGAGGAAGCCCAGGACACCCATGCGGGCTCGGAGCAAGGCGAGCGGGCAAGGGACTGGGGAAACCAAAAGGTAGCGATATCGCTACGATGTGGTGCTTGTCCATGTAGGCTCATGACTGGACGAGCTCCACATCCGTCCATTGAGCTTGTCCATTCGTACATGGACGAGCGCCACCGGGCTCAGAGCAAGGCGCGCTCTAGGCGCATCCAGCCGTGGCGACGATGGTCTCCCAGGAGGACCAAGAAGGGGGAAAACGAGGCCTCTGAGGCACGAGGTGGGCCCGGGCCTGCGCTCGTTCGCGAGAGGCCCCCAAAGCCCCAGAGGTCCCACGCGCCTTTAGAGGCCCCTCCGCGGCACCTCCCGAGGCTCGAGGAGGCCCGGAAGCGTTCCACATCCTCAACCGTCGAGCATCCCCTCCTCCCTTCGGCGGCGAGCGAGGAGGGCAAATGAGAAAGAGAAGGCCTTGTCAGAAGGCGGCGAAACTTCTCAGAAGGCCTCCAGCCTTCCGAGAGGTTATCCGTGTCTTCGGGTCTTCGGGCAAAGATTAGAAACTTCCCAAAAGGCGGGTGGCATTCCGAGCCCTCACCGAACATGGCCAGGCCTGGGCCTGGAGCAGGTGCGCACTCCCTCCTGACTCAGGCAGGGAGGCGGATGCACCGATTCTGGGCCCAAGATCGGCCTGGCCGAGATCGGTGCGGCGGTCGGTGGACGTCTCAAGACCTTCAGACGTCCACGGCGATACCCAAATCGAAAATCCGCCAGACCGACATCGGAACTGACAACGGCTGGATCCGACGGACCGAAAGCAGCCCAGAAGGACCCAGCGCAGCGCAGCAGCCGACCGTACCAAGCTGACCGAATGCAAACGACTGCGAAGCAGCGAAGATTTCTTGTTCCCCCTCTCTCCCCCCCTGGAGGTCCAGATCAATGAGCTACGCGAGCAAAGGTTGCGAAGTCGTCACTGAAGATGCGAGGTGGCAAAATCTTAGAGCCTTCAACAATTCCCTTAACTCTCCAACCGTGGTGACGAGAAGTGGCTCATAAGACCGCATCTTCCCTATGGCGAATCTCATGTTCCTTCCGACTGATCCTTCGGGAGCCTGGCTTACCCTCTCATCCGTCCTCCAACTCTCGTTTCCTCGCCCTCGTCGTCGTCGTCGTCGTCGTCTTCCTGGTTCTCATGCTCCCACTACCTATCCTTCTCACTCCTGTTACCTCCGACTCGTCATCGTCGTCCTCCTCCTTCTCCTCCAGAAATCCCACCAGCCCTCTGGGCGTAGGTGGTCTAGAGCAGATCC
This sequence comes from Prorocentrum cordatum, assembly GCA_963575745.1. Lineage (NCBI taxonomy): Eukaryota > Dinophyceae > Prorocentrales > Prorocentraceae > Prorocentrum > Prorocentrum cordatum. Next base: position 306,868 of record CAUYUJ010003614.1, read on the forward strand.
TCTTCCACCCCTCCCTCTTCCCCCTTGGGGAGGGGTTTACCCCTCCCCCTACCCCCTCCCCTGGACCTGGACGGGGGGGGCCGCGGGTAGTTAGAGCGTCCAAGATGGCCCAAGACGGCTCCAAGAGCGCCTCAGAGAACCCAAGATGAGCTCCAAGATGGCTCAAGATAGCGCAAGATCGCTCACGATGGCTCCTAAGATGGTTCCAAGAAGCCCAAAGACGGCCCCAAGATAACTCCAAGTGGCCAAACAGCTCCCCAAGGAGGCCCCGAAGAGGCCAAAATCGTCCCAAAACCTAAGGAAAATCAATGATTTTTGCTTTCTCGCCTTTTCGCTTCCGATGGCCATCCGAGGCCTGGAGATGGCTCCAAGATGGCCCAAGAGGGCCCCAAGAGAGCCCCAAAAGAGCCCCAAGACGGCCCCAAGAGCGCCCAAGAGCACTCCAAGAGCGTTCCAAGAGGGGTCCAAGAGGCGATTTTAGGGGCTTCCGAGGGGGGACGCTAATTAAACCCCCCCTCTTGTTTGATCGACTCCCTCCAAGATGGCCCCAAAAGCGCCCCGAAGGCTCCCCAGAGCGCCTCAAGAGGGTCCCAAGAGGCGCCCAAGATGCCCCAAGGCGCCCAAAAAGCCCTCCAAGAGGCCCTCAAAAGACCCCCAAGAAGCTCCTTCCCCTCCTCCTCCTCCTCCTCCGATTCTTCCTCCTTCTCCGTCCTCCTCCTCCTCCTCCTCCTCCTCCTCTTCCCCCTCCTCCTCCTCCTCCTCCTCCGACGACGACGACGACGACGACTCCTCTTCCATCCTCCCCCTCTCGGGGTCTGTGACAGCTTCCCCCGCCCTTTGTTATTCTGCATGCTCCCCGACTTCCCTGATCACCTCAACTCCCCTGAGCATCGTTTCTGGATGGGCTGGTGGGGATACGCGAAGCGTCAACAATTTCAAATGATACACCTGCTGGCTGGCCGAGTCCTTCTTTGATGTGCCTGCTGTACCGCTTGCGCCGACATTCGACCCCGCTCTCGGACAGCCTCTGCGACCCTCGATCCCCTGCACTGGACACTCTCCACCCCTCGCGACGGCTCCTCGGACACTCGCAAGCCGGGCCATGGGGCGGGGCGACAACACAGACGGGTCTTACGCAGGGTGACGTCTCGACCTTACGCGTTCGCTTGCGCGGACCGCCAGCGTGGCACGCCACATTGGAAACGCGGGCTCTCATGATGGGCCCATTTTCCACCACCACTACCACAGGTAGGAGAGGGAGGAGGAGGAGGAAGAGGAGGAGGAGGAGGAGGAGGAGGAGGAGGAGGAGGAGGAGGAGGAGAGGAGGAGGACCTCCTCATCCTCTCTTCTCCCCCGTCCTGCATACTGTATGGCAGCGGTGGTGGAGAATTTGCCCGTCATCTCACGCGCGACCTCGCGCGGGCAGCTTGCGCGTCAACGTCGGCGAAGACGTGCCCGATGTTTTTCTCTCGTCGCTCGGGCGCGCCCGGGCGGGCGAGGGCAGACGACGGCACCACAGCCGCCGGGGGGTCCAGTGCAGGGCCTCTTCCGTGTGGTGCGGGCCCGCCCGTCCTCGCGGCGAACCCGTTTTTTCCTCGGTGCCCGCGCTCGGGGAGTCCGCATGCTCCCTCGGGGGAGGCCAGCCTGCGGGGCTGAGGCTTCCTGCAGCACGCGCTGGCACAGTTTTCCAGCTTCCAGTGTGTGTGGCTCGCCTTCCTGCTTCCTACTGTAACTGGCTGTTGTCCGCGCGAGAGAGGAGGGGGCACAAACTCGTCCTTCCACTTTTTCCTCCTGGGTTCTCCGACTTCCCCGGAGGTCCCAGGTCACGTTCGCGCCCAAGAGGCCACGATCTCTTGGAAATCGCTCCAGGTTCGCGCCCCCGGATCTACAATCGCTCACAATCTACGCCACACTCGCGCACCCGAGGCCACGATCCCTCGTAACTGAACTGAGATTCGCGCACATGGGGCTACGACTTCAGGTAGCTCGCGCCCCTGAGGCCACGATCTCTTGTGAACCACCCCTCATTTGCAGATTCGAAAACAATCCCTTGCAAACTGCACACAATGTTAGCCAGCGTGGGCCCCAAACCATGTGTTTCCAGTACTGCATGTGTGTGCGTACATATGTATACATATTTATATATATATATGTATACATATATATATATATATATAATAGATAGATATATGCAGGGCCCGACCACAACGATGTTTAAAACGAGCTGGCGTTTAGAACGAGCAAAACAACGATCGTTGTACAACGAACGTTTCAAACGAAACCGGTGCAAACGAAAACGAAAAACGAAACGAGGCCATCGCTCATAGAGAAAACCAAACGAAAAACGAAACGAACTTCGCAGACCGCGCTGGAAACAAAACGAAACAAGAAACACATACATGGGACGACAGGCGAGGTTCTGGCTGGGGCTTGAACCAGGCAAAACGACACAACAAAACACACTAAACAACCCATAACGAGAAACGAACCAAGGCTGCGGCGAGGGCTACCGGGCCGGGGCTAGGGCGAGGGGCGAGGTTCCTTTTGTGAGGCACGTGCGGAAACAACCTCGGGCTGCGGCGACGGCTAGGGCCTCGGGGTCCACGGGTCCACGTCGAATGCATGTGTGTAATGACATAGAACGGTGTATATGAATGTATGTACGTACGTATGTATGTATGCATGCATGCATGTATGTACCTATGCGCGTATTACACGTAGTGCGCATGCATGCATGCATGTCTATATCAACGTACGTATACATGAATGAATGTAGGTATGTATGTGTGTGCATGTATGTATGTATGCATGCATGCATGCATGCATGCATGTATGTGTGTATGTACATGTATGTATGTATGTATGTATGTATGTATGCATGTATGGATGCATGTATGCAAGCATGTATGCATGTATGTATGTATGTTTGTGTGTATATGTGTGTGCATGTATGTGATCATGGATGTATGTGTGTATGTGTGTATGTCTATATGTAGATGGGTAGGTGTATGCATGTCTGGGTGTATGCATGCATGTACGTAGTTTGATGTATGTGTGTACCTATGTATGCATTCATGTATGTATGTACGTATGTAAATGTGCGTGTTCGCATGCGCGTATGTGTGCATGTGTGCATGTATGTATGTTCGTCTGCATGTATGTGTATGCATGCATGCATGTATGGATGGGTGTACGTATGTGTGTACGTACGTATGCATGTATATATGCGTGCATGTATGGATGCAGGTCTATGTGTGTATGGATGCATGTGTGTATGTATGCATGTGAATGCAGGTATGGCCGTATGCATGTTTGTATGTATGTGTGTCTGTATGTAGTTGTGCATGTATGGATGTACGTGTTTAAGGATGTATGCATGTCTGTATGTGCGTATAGACGTATGTGCGTTTGTATATCTGGATGTGTGTCCATGGACGTATGTAAGGATGTGTGTATGTATGTATGTATGTATGTATGTATGTATGCATGTGTAGGTTGTGCACTCTATGTGGGTCCGTCAATGTGGTGCACTATAAGCGGTGCAATATGTGTGGTACATCTAGATTATGCAAACTAGAGTGTACACTATGCGTTGTGCAATCTACGTGGTGCACTCTATGTTGTGTTGCCTGTGTGGTGCACTATCTGTGGTCAAATCTCTGTGATGCGCGATCGATGTGGTGCAGTCGTCATAAGGATATCTATGCTGTGTAGCTGATTCTGTACTTGGAATTGACAGCGCCACTGCTTGCGCACTCATGTCACCCACACGCCCGCAGCTTGGTTTGCAAAAGCTATGCGGCGGCGATTGCGATGACTGCTTGGTGCTGACTGGCGAATTTGTGCGGCCGCACCAGCGTCAAAAAGCTCGCGCGCACAGCGGCCAGCTAGCTTGGCACAACCGACGCGGCCGCGGTGGCGCTGACCGAGGGGGATATCCCAGCACGTCTCATAGGTCGGGCGGGAGGAGGAGGCGGGAGGAGGATGGAGGGGTCAGGAAGAGGAAGGACGGGGCGGAGGAGTTGGGAGGGGGGCCGGGTGGGGGTGGAGGAGGTGCGCCCTCTCCCCCCGAGCAGAGCCCTGCCTGCAGCAGCTCCGTCGCCCGCGAGGGGTGCTCCGCGAGCAAAGCACCCTCAGCTCGTGCAAGCACCGCCAGCGCCGCCCGGAAGAAGACCTCACCATGCGGGGGCGGACCGCCAATGCTTGCCATGGCTCGGACGTCCATTCCCAGCTCATGATTGGGTGTCGTACGTTGTTTTGATCTGCAAGATAATTAAGGATGCTCCTCAATTGTCCGTATTTTCTGGCGCTGGCCTCGCCAAACAACAAAAAATCACACGTCCGAGCGATGCCAAGAATGGGCCTGACAGATCGCCCTGGGGCCCTGGGGGCGAGGCGATCCATGGACGAACGGCGGGTGCTGCGCGTCCCATTTGCACCGCCTTACGCAAAGATGGTTGTGCTAATGCCCGGTAGCTGTCGTTACCGGGGGGGGCTCAAGTAACGCTAACGTATAGGCGGGGTGGGGCACGTCGGAACGGGGTTGCACTGCGATCGTCATGTGCGCGGGATTATCAGCATGTGGAGGGGGTCCACGCGTCCCCCCCTCACATTCACGATCGTTACCGTTTACGGTGAGGGGGGCTAGGACGGTTTAAACCAGTTGTTCAAACGCAACCTTGCAGAGAAGGCGGCAAACCGACCATCGTCCCCAAGGCTTGATCGATCGATTCCCCTCCCCCTCCCCCTCCCCCTCCTCCTCCTCCTCCTCCTCCTCCTCCTCCAGCTGCCGTGACAGCTCAAGGCAGCATCACAGCAGCGTCCATGCGGTCCACCAGGGGACCCGTCTGGCATTTGGCCGAACACCCAGCCAGACAGAGGCGGCCCGCTGGCCGATGACCCTCCGCCTCTTGGGGTTTAATCCCCTCCATGCCGCAGGGTCCAGAATGGAAGAGATTATCCTGGCATGCCCCAACATGGACATCATTGCCCTGGCGGGAACCCGCTCGACCCATCGAAAGAGTGAGGAGATTCTTGGACGGCGCATTGCAGGTCATCAAGTCTTGGAGGCAGAAGCAGGAGATGGGCCATATACTAATCGTTCGACTGGACGCGCAGTTATTTTACATCCGTCCTTCTCCCAGAAGCACATTCGCAGGACGTGGGCGAGCCCCCCAGGGGCGTATGGGCGTGCCATGGCAGTGCGACTTCTTAGAGGACCCCTCGATCTGACGATCATCATCCTATACTTTCCCCCCCAGCCGAAGTACGCGAAAGAGACACCTAACTACCTGCAGACGGTAAAGGTGCTCATAGCCTGGTACGATAGTGTACTTTCGGCACTACCATTTCGGAGCACACCACTATTATATGTGGACCTCAACGACGGGCAGGGTATCAGCAGAGCGGCAGGCACATGGCGAGAGGTCGTGACCGACGCCGTGGGAGACGGCCGCAGTCGAGAACATCGTAGAATGGGAGCAGGCGAACGACTTCGACAGGTACATGAGAAACATTTTATGCTGGCTATGAACACACGGTCGGCGGATCTACAACCCACCTTCTTCGGCAATTCTGGCGGTCAGAGTACCATGGATTTTATCCGCGCCCCATTGGGCATGACGGACTTCGTCCAAGTTTGCCACCCTTTGTATCGACTTGGAGCCTCACTTCAAGCATACCGTGGACGTCCCCCCCGAGACCATGTGCCACTGTACATGGAAATGAGATGTGTGAAGGACTGGACCCCGCGAGAGAAGGTATTCAATCCTCCTTGGAATATGGACGCAATTATGGAAGCAGTACGTCGTGGAGACCAGCGACCCGAGTTTTTGAGGGCCGTTCACCAGCAGCTGATGGACAACAAGGATACGTGGCGGGAGCTACTAACGCGTGGACGACCAGACGAGACCTTCGCATTCATCGAATCACTTCTCATTCAGGTGGGACAGCGATTCGTCAAAGCCAAGGTCACGACGGACGAGAGCTATCAGCGAGAAAAAGACGAACGGGAACGGCTACTCCGAGAACGAGCGGAACTTCGACTGGCACGTACTGCAGCGGACGACGAGAAGTTGGCATCTTGTGAGAAGGATTTCTCAACAGCTCAAGCTTCAGCGGCAGGAGCTACAACGTCGACGACGTGAGGACCTTCTGCAGGAAATCGACGACGCCTGGAACAGACGGAAGCTTGCAGAGGCTATGCGACTGACACGACTCGCGGGGGCATGCAGATATGATGCAACAAAAGGGACGGCCGATTGATTCGAGGTGGCGCGTTCACGGAAGCAGAGATCACACAGTATTGGGGCCTCCCTGGCTGCGAGGGCGGCATGCGCGCGTCGCCCAAGACGGTGGCGCAACTCCTGGAACAATATCCTGATCCTGGGCCCGCCTACATTGGTGTCGACGATTGTGAGTTGGCACAGAAGGACGTATGGCGAGTCACACGTTTTTTTTTCGGCGAGCACAAAAACGACGAGCAGTACCACGAGATACTGCGCCGATGGAGCTCTGGTTGATGTGCTTGAACCCCGAGCGTAACATCAAGCACGACGGCTACAGAGTAGGTTTTGATCTTTCACTGCCAGATATGTAATGATTCAAACATTTATGGAAGCAGCTTTTCGGCAGATCCGCTCGACCAACAGGGCGCCAGTGGCATGGCATCACAGCCAGGGCGCTCAGCTTCGGAAGAATGCGACACCTGGTCCCAAGGGTCGTCGAACCGTGCACGTGATGAGCGCCCTGGGCAAAGCTTTTTATCACGATATGCTGTACGTGCCTCATAAGATTTTCGAGCACGGCTTCATCCCTGGCAAGAGGCGAGAGGACGCCATTTTCGTGAATCAGTTGCTAGGTTGGCGGCTTCGGAAGGCAGGCTGCTGTTTTGCCCTGAGTTACAAGGATCTGAGCAACGCTTTCGCGTGTGGGCGGTGGGAGGAGTTGGAGGCGACTATACACATGCACGCACAGCCCGAGAACATAGATCTTTGTATTCAACGTTTCAAGCTCAGCACGATCACTCTTGAGACCCTGGAGGGCGAGGTTGCCTTGAAGACGGGTTAAGGGGGGCTCATGGGGGACCCGTTCGTGGTCCAGCTCTTTCGGGGTACGTTTGCACGACCACTAACGAAATGGAAGTACGCACTGCAGACCCTAGACACTACGGATACTAAGTTAACGGCAAGATGGAGGGACTTGAGAGCTAATGTGGGGGGATGCAGTTACGCCGACGACGTTTTTCAGGCACATCTGGTTCCCGTCCCTATCCCCCTAAAAAACATCCTGGACACGCTGAAGGATTTCGACGACGATCTTGATCAGAAGCTCGGGGAGGTGGGGCATGCTCGGAATCCATCGAAGCAGGAACTCCAGATGTATTTTCATGGGACAGGGGCCGCAACATGTAAAAGGTGGGCGCGGTCCCATCCAGAGTTTGTGCCAGGTAATTTTAAAGACACAGTGCGCTACCTTGGGCCGATCCTGAGTATCAACCAGTCAGTCGAGGTCGAGGTCGGCCGACGCTGTGCAGCGAGCGCAGACTCGTTTTACTCATTGGGTAGAATATGGTCTCTTTCATTGCCGTATCGGTGGATACGGACTCTGTTCATCAACTTTGTGCAGAATACAGCCCTATCGGGCCTCGAACCCCTGCTCCTGGGCCCAGTACACTACGGTAGGCTAGACGGTCAGATCGCACGACTCGGCCGACGGGCGATGCAGGGGCGAGCTACGACTTACCACGAGGACGAAGTAAGATCGATGTCGACGAAAGAGGTATTGGCATACTGGAGGATCGTGTCGTCGGAGACGGAACTCATCATTCGTCGTCTGCATTGGTATGCAGGATGGGCCAAGGACCCCAAGAGGCACTCTCAGGAGCTCTGCCTACTTTTCGGGTTTCTTGAGGTTCCCGGAGATCGAGGTGGGCACCTTGATGGGGACGCACCCTTTACTGCAGCTTCCCCATGGCTCCACAGGCTCCAGAGGGACTTCCAGAGGGCTGCCGAGGACTTGGACGGGGGGCAAGAAGTATGTAGCTACATCAGTGCTAACCATGGGCGATTGACCGACAAGGACGTTTTAGAAGAGCTCTCCCAGTTAGACTTCACGGAGATCCGAGCTCGTGCCCTGTCGCACGCCGTTCCACCGACTCACGTGCAGAAGGTGCCTGAAGCTGTGCCTCCACCCGCTGAGGCCCAGAAGGACTGGACTGACTGGCTGTTCGAGACTGAGATGGGAGAAAAACAAATATGTGGTTGCACATTCTGCGCTCGTCGGGACCTTCTAAACCACATGCGCACTATCCACTCGGTTCGAAATCTCAGTTCGGTCCTCACACCAACAAACACGTGTATCGTGTGCCGACAGACGTTCGGGTGCGAGGGGAATGCGTACAAACATCTTCAACGAGCTATCCTTAAAGGACAATGCCCGAACAGAGGTGCACTCACGCTCCTCCCCGTCCTGCCCGTCCTCTCGCTAAACTGTGTTCTCTGCGACTACCGAGCCGCCGACTTGGACGATATCTGCGTTCACCTCCGTAGCCATCTTCCTCGAGAAGTGGTGCCACCAGCTCCTGTGAACCGTACCGTCGCTACTGATATACTTGGAGTATATGGCCGACCTCGAGGCCCCCGCCTGGCTTCAGACGCCCCCACCTGCTGGGGGACCACCAGACGTGATGAAGGCCAAGGCCGAGGCGCGCGTGGCGCCGCAGGCAGGCAACGGCGACAGCGAGGCCATCGCGAAGCTGGTCATTCTCATCACACTCCTGGTGCTGGCGAACAGCAGGGCCATCACGGCGACGGTATACACTACTCGGGCGCTTTTTCTCACAGATGGAGTCTTCGCAGACGAGATGGAGATCTCAGGCCGACGGCGTCAAGATCGGGCAGGGAAGCGCAAGAAGGGCGAGACCGTGGACTTCAAAGGGTGCGGCCCCCCGCATCTACACATATTTATCTCAGGAATGATGTGGCTGGTCAGGCAGGATACGCCTTGGGGCAAAGCCTTTTTATCTAGAGTACGTGCAGAAGATGACCATTCACGCGGTCGTAGAGGTGGTACTTCACTTGCAACGGAAGCGCGACAAGGGCGAGCAGCAGGCCCCCGAGAAGAAAGACGGTCTCATCGTGGCGATCGATTCCGATCACGTGCTCGGCCGCAAGTGGATCCCGATGCTGCGCGCGGCCATCCTGGACATGACAAAGTTGCTGAACCAGTTGAAGAAGCGAACGTGACTATCCCTGACGATGGCGTGAACATTCAACCTTCAGAAGTACGGCCTCCACATGTGCCGTACCAACCTTCTGAAGTACGGCCTCCATCAGCACTTCATGAGACTGCCCGCCTTCGTGAGCTGATCGCGCAAGGACGCGTACCGCCCGATGTGCTACGAGATAGGACTGCGCCCACCCCTCTTGCATTCCCTACGGCCTACGGCCCCTCTCTCCCGCCCGTCCCCACGGTTCTTTTAAGGCCGACGCCCAGGGGACGTGGACGGGGAGGAGGCGGAAGGAGAGGAGGTGGTCGTGGGCATTCCCAAGGAAGATAAGCTTTTTTCCGTGTTTTTTTTCTCGAGCGGCCCTCGTCCTGTGTATACGTCTCTTGGGCCCCCCCTGAGGCACGTAACCCTGCCACTCCCCTCCCCTCGACCTAGCAGTGCGGTCTCTGGCCCTTGTGGCTCCGTGCTGTTGGGTTGCGGGAGTGGGGTGGGGGGGCTACGGGCTTCTCGCCTTTATGAGGGGGCGCCTGAGGCTAGGTGTAATTCATCGGTCCCCACGGGGCGCCCCCACGGCTGCGTGCCTCGAGCGGGGGTTGCCCCTAATGGGGCAGTGCGGCCCTGCCCGAGCGCAGGGGCCGCCAAGGAAGGTCGACGTTTCACAATGCCACGCCACTCAGAGTTCCATGCGTAGCACGATACAGGGTTTCACACGCCTCGGTCGAGCTGACACGCGAACTCCACGAGCCCGATCCCGATCCCGATCCTCCTCCTCCTCCTCCTCCTCCTCCTCCTCGTCCTCCTCCTCCTCCCAGTCCTCTTCCTCCTCCCCCTCCTCCTTCCTCCTTCCTCCTTCCTCCTTCCTCCTTCCTCCTTCCTCCTTCCTTCTTCCTCCTTCCTCCTCCTCCTCCTCCTCCTCCTCCTGCTGCTCCTCCTCCTCCCCCTCCACGTTTAAAACATATGAGTACTACTCTCCTCTCTCCCCTCGTGGCGTCCGGGAAATGGCCGGCCCCCCTCCGCGTTCTGGTTTTTAACACACAAGATTTCCCGGAAACGGGTTCTCGCTTGGGTTTGTGTTCAAAATGCTACTCTCGCTGAAGCGCTGGCTTCATTTTCGGGCTGCCGCTCGTTCCGAATCGTGCTCCCGCGGCAACGCTGGCTTCATTTCCACGCTTCCGCTCGTTCCGAATCGCGCAGCGCTGGCATCATTATTTCCAGCGCCATGCCACGGCGTTTTCGGTCCTTCCAAATATATTCGAATAGGCCCCATAATCTCGAAAATGGCCTCCCGAAAAAATCATCGGAAGTGATTAGACATTCGGTGTCTATTCGTCTTTTCTCTGGGCCGCAGAAGCCCCCGCCACGCCATGCTATGTCAGGCTACGCGTTCTCATGTCTGCGCTTCCGCGCTTGGGCCTTTGTTCAAAATGCTGCTCTCGCTGAAGCGCTGGCTTCATTTTCGGACTACAACAACTCGTTCCGAATCGTGTTCCCGCTGCAGCGCTGCCTCATTTCCGGGCTTCAGCTCGGTCCGAATCGTGCTCCCGCTGCAGCGCTGGCGCCATTATTTCCAGTGCCATGCCACGGCATGCCTTTCGGTCCTTCCACATAGGCCCCAATTTCTAAAAAATGGCCTCCCGAAGAAACCATCGGAAGTGATTTCACATTCGGTGTCGATTCGTTGATTCTTTGGGCCGCAGAACCCCTCCCCCCACTTTGGGCCGTCGCCACGCCATGTTCTGTCATGCTATGTCATGTGATTATATGCCGTGCTACGACATCCGACTGTGCGAATAGAGAGGAGATCTACGCCATGGTAAGGGATGGGAGTGAGGGATATGACGTCAGGTATGTCGCGAGCGCACCTCCTCCCCCTCCCCCTCCTCCTCCTCCTCCTCCTCCTCCTCCTCCTCCTCCTCCTGCTCCGAACTGCTCCTCCCAGAGGATAGAAACAATCTAGCACAGGCCCTGCGCTCTTGCCAGACGCAGTCGTGCGCTCCAGCAGGCACGACCTGCGAGGGGGAGGGGCAGGACCGAGGAGGGAGGGACAGGATGCGGCGGACGCTGGGAGAGGTCGGCGGCGCGCATGGGGGAGACAAGAGAGAGAGAGAGGGGGCCCGACTTCACTGAAGCCGTATAAGAAGCCGTCTCTTACTCCTCCTCCTCCTCCTTCTTCTCCTCCACCCCCTCCTCGTCCTCGTCCTCGTCCTCCTCCTCCTCCTCCTCCGCCCCCTCCTCCTTGTCCTCCTCCTCCTCCTCCTCCTCCTCCTCCTCCTCCTCCTCCCCATCCTCTTAGTGGCATGAAAGAAGCGGGTCCTGAGGGAAACGGGTCCTGAATACGGGGGCCACCTTCTGAGAAGCCTGCTGAGTCTTCTCCGAGGTGACAGGCGGCTTCTCGGGCGGCGTGGAGGCTTCTGAGAAGCCCCGCCGCGTTCCCCTCTTTCTCGTCCTCCTCCTCCTCCTTCTCCTCCTCCTCCTCCTCCTCCTCCTCCGCCCCCTCCCCCTCGCACAGGAAACCCGACCCCCAGACCCCAGGACGTCCATGGATCTGTGGTGCGGGAGCGGTGCGCTCTCCCCCTCGCAAAACCGTCGAAGCCCAACAAACCCAGGGCACCCTCGATGGGCCTGTTGTCCCACCGACACCATAAGTTGGAGGGGGAGAGGGTCCTCCTCCTCCTCCTCCTCCTCCTCCTCCTCCTCCTCTTACTCCTCTTCGTCCTCCTCCTCCTCCTCCTCCAACTTATGGTGCTGGTGGTGGTGGAAAACAGGCCCATCAACCCTGGAGGCCAGCAGGGTGTTTCTTGGCATGGGTCTCCACTGTGGCGGAGCGAGAATGGAAGAAGGAAGGGGCGCGTCGGGAACCCTCGACCGCTCAACGACATCTGAGCTCTGGGCCTTCGGCGAGCCGTCCAGCAGCCAACACTGATGGCCGTGCTGTTATAAGAGGGTTCGGCCCGCGATCTTCGCGCCGGTGCTAGCACTGGGTGGAATCCTAACCTCTGCTTCGGTGCGAGCCCTTTCCATCGCCTTTGGGAAACGTATGTGCGATCTTTACGACATGCCAGTTTCTACGTATGTGCAAGTACCGATGATGGAATGCAGCACCCGCATATCATTGAGTATGCTGCTCCTCCAAATCCTGAATCATGAATCATGATTCATGGCAATTGTCCTTCCTCCGTCATCCGTCATACCCAGTGCTGGCACTCTTATCTCCCCCTTCCTACACTATTCCTCCTGCTCCTCACGCATCATCTCCTCTACCTGTATTCGCACTCATCCCTCGTCATCGTTCGTCTCATCCCTCCGCGTCCTCCTCATTCTCACCCTTGTCCTCCCCACCACACCCTGGTCGAAAGTACAGTTGCGAAAACAGGGTCACCATCGGGCGCAGCTGTCGAGGGAGCCTGATCGACTCGACTCGAACTTTCGTGCGAAGCACCACGCATGGGAGCAACTTAGAATACGCTGGCGGTCAGGGGGTGATGCGAACGTGAAACGGAGATCCCCCCGCCCCCGTATGGAGATCGATGCCGATACCGGTTCGAGTCGTGCGTGCGTGACGCGCGTGCAGGCGAGGAGAACTGGCGCGACTGCGAGAGAGATATCCTGCCCGACCTATGGGCGGTTCACGCCACAGTGGTTGCCCCCCTTTGCGCGCTTGTGCCAAGGGAAACCCAACTGGGCCGTTCACCTCCTCCCAAACTTCAGAGTTCCCTCGCAAGCTGGTATTCCTCAGTCACCTTCTGTCTATATTCTCTCCGACCCACAGTGGTGAAGAACTTTTGCATAGCGTGTCGCGGCGGCAGCTCTGGCGACATGCTATCCCCTGCGAGTGGGTAGCATGTCGCTCCGCTCCATGGGGCGGGAAGCACGGAAAAGCTCGTGACGTTGACGCTTGGGGACAAGGAAATGGATAGCGTGTCGTGCATAAACGTGGTAGGCCAGAACTGGCGGCGCGACACGCTGACCAACACTTCCCGACCGTAATCCCCCCTCCTCGCATCATTCCATCATCCATCCCTCCTCCCTCTCCGTTCTACCCACCCTCCACGCACACACACACACACACCACCCTCCCCCTTCTCATTTTTGTTTCTCTTCCTTCTGCCTCCTTCTGTCCGCCTCCTCCTCACCATTCCTCTTCCCCCCTCCCGTGCTGCTACGGACTCTGTCTGACCGTCGCTCGGACGTCTACCCATCGAGCATCTCGGCGCCATCATGCTGACGAGGGGGCTACAAACTTGACCACCCCGCTGTCCACTCCCACCTGCATAGCGCCCTTGTTCGCAACCTGTCGGTCACATCGGCCCCAGGATCGAATCGAACAGGCCATGGCTGCGTCCACCCACTCCTCATCCTCCGCGCAATTCCTCCGCTTCCTCCTTCTCATCCTCCACCGACGCTCCGCGATCCTCTCCCTCAGCCTCATTCTCTGACATGTCAGCCAAATCTATCCTCCTCGCCCAGCCCCTCGTGCCCCTGCTCGTCATCGTCCTAGTACTCACCCTCATCATCCCCCCTCCCCATCTCCCCCTCCCTCCACAGCGTCCCACTCCTTTCCCTCCCCCTCTTGCCACTGCACCCCGCTCTCCGCGTCTCCCCATCCAATTGCCCTCCTCCCCCCGCTTTGCCCCGTCGTCGCATCCCTCCTCCTCGGGACCGCTTTGCACCAGGTCGGTCAGGGCCCACTGGTGGGCCAAGGTCGGGGACCCTCTCGAAGGGGTGGATATGTTTGAGATCCCAGCCCACACATCTGAATCGGATGAACGGGAGGGAAAGACCATGGAGTTCCAGAGTTTCGGGAATTCGGAAGCGGACCGTCGGGCTAAGGCGGGAAGACAATCCTTCCGTCTGGCCACGAGCGGTCGCCTACAGATCCGTGGCTGCTGAAAACTTGCGGTCAAGCTCGGTAGGTTCCATGCGTCACAGCAGGTTGAGTGCCGAGAGCTCGCGATGCAGGATCTTCTTGGGCTAGAATTGTCAGGCTACGTTTTGTTGGCCGCCATCCAAAGCCTCCCCATCCCCCTTCCTGGAGGGAAGGAGGATGGTCCGAGGACCCGCAGGCTCCTGCTCCCAGCCAGGCTGATGTAAAAACTGCTGTGCGACCCGTCGCCCTCTCGGCCCCGCCAGCTCCTCCTCCTCCTCCTCCTCCTCCTCCTCGTCCTCCTCCTCCTCCTCCTCCTCCTCCTCCCTCCTCCTCCTCCTCCTCCTCCTCCTCCTCCTCTTCCTCCTCCTCCTCCTCCTCCTCCTCCTCCGCCTCCTCCTCCGCCTCCTCCTCCTCCTCCTCCTCCTCCTCCTCCTCCTCCTCCCCCATCGTCGGCCTCGTCGTCGCCATCCCCCCGCAGAGAGAGACAGAACAGCGCTCCTCCCACAGCCGGCTCAAAGCCGCCCGCGGCCTCGGTTGGGGGCAGACGCGGGGACGAGGACTGGTAGGGCGGGAGGCGCGGGCGGAGTCCATGCCTTCGGCGAGCTTCCAGGAGGAGGAGGAGGAGGAGGAGGAGGAGGAGGAGGACGGAGCAGTCGGGAGGATGAAGATGATGGCCTCGAGGTTTGGCATGGAGATGGAGGCTCGTCCAGGGGCAGGAGGCAGGGGCGGAATCTGGACACACGGCCCTGGGCCGCTGGGGTGCACTGCGCCTGCGGCGGGTTCTTGTCGCGACGAGGCCGCCGGGTCATTCCACACTGGCCGGCTCTGGGCTATACTGACGGCTACTGGCTGACTCGCGGCGGAGTCGCCGCCGCGTCGGCACGACGCGAAGCAAACGTAAGGGAGCCTGCCATCCCCCGCCATCCCCCGACGCGTGCGAGAGGCGAAGCCTCCCGGGGGGATCGACCCTCGGCGACCTCGGCGGGCGGCGGGCCCGTCTTCCCCGCCCCCCCTGTGGACGCACGAAGTGGCACGGAAAAATGGGCAGCATGCCCACCAGCAGGTGTCGTCCAAAATCGGCAGCGGCCGCTGCTGTTGGGCAGGCGTCCTTCTGTCCCCAACGGATACGTAGCGTCCGCGGCGGCGCGGACAGCGACGCCTCTTTTGAATGAACGAGCACTGCTGCCGGGCATCGTACCCGTTGTCTCCGTACCCATTTCGTTTGTGACGACCCTGGGCTCCAACGTGCCCACATCGGCCGCCTGCCGAGGCCCCCCCGAAGCTCGATCCCCCAGGCGGTGGTGGCCACGAACAAGAAACTGCCCTCCTCGGAGCCCGGGGCCGCGGGAAGGTATGAGGGGGCAGGGGCGCGGGGGAGGGACAACAATGGGGAGGTAATCGAGGGGCGCGAGAGAGAGAGAGAGGGAGAGAGAGAGAGAGAGGCAGGGCGGTGAGGGGGAAGGAAGGGGGGGAAGAGGAGGGCGAGAGATGAGCAGGAGCAGGAAGGGGGCAGGGGGTGTGGAGGGGAATGCGGAGGGCGAGGGAGAGGTCAGAAGGGGAGGTATGAAGGGAGGGGAGAGGGGGAGGGGAGGCGGAGGGAGGGGGATGCGGATGCAGAGGGAGGGAATCAGGGCTATGGGGAGGGGGAGGAGGAGGAGGAGGAGGAGGAGGAGGAGGAGGACGACGAGGAGAAGGAGGACGAGGAGCACGACGAGAAGGAGGATAACGAGGACCAGGAACAGTGAGGACGAGGGATGGGGGAGGAAGCTGGGAGATGGACAAGAGGGTGAGTACAAAAAAGGAGGCACCTCCTCCTCCACTCCCTTTCTCCTCCACCCCCTTCCCTCCTGCTCCTCCAGGCGTGTATCCCTCTTCCGTCTTAGCTCTAGCAGCTACTTCAGCTGCCCTCGCCTGGCGAGAGAAGGCGCTCGGAGTGGAACGGTCAGACCGCCCCCTCTGCCTCCTCGGGGGGGAGAAGCCCCAGGAGGTCCCATGCGGGTCCCTGGAGGCACCCAGGTGCCCCAGAGCATCGATCCTCCCTCCCCCTGCCCGCGGGAGGGCGGGGAGAAGGACCCCGACCCTCGCCCTCGAGGCACGCCTGCCTTCTTCTTTCCTTCCCCCCCCCCCGCCCCGCCAAAGCTCACGGCGCAGCTGCCCCTGCTGGCGCTCCCTGGCGCGTCGGAGGCGCGGATGGATCGAGGGAGGGGGCCCCGGCGGCGAGGCCAACACCAGATGCACGCAGGATCCCACCAGCCCTCTGGGCGTACAGTGGAGGCCAGTCCACAAGAGACCTTCCACAGGCAACCCAAGCCTCAGATGGTGTGGTAGCGTCTCGCTCTCCATCGCAAGACCATCGAAACAGAAGACACCCAGGGCATCCTGGAGGCAAGCAGGGTGTTTCTTGGCATGGGCCTCCACTGTAGGTGGTTTGGGGCGTATCCTCTTCCAGCTTCCCCTCTTCCCCTTCGGGAAGGAGATTACCCCTCCCCCGTATTACCCCCCTCTCCTGGACTCGGACGGGGCGCCCCGCGAGGTGTCAGAGGGTCCTCTTGGGCCCCAGATGGCTCCAAGAGTGCCTCAGAGAGCCCAAGATGACCTCCAAGATGGCTCAAGAAAGCCTAAGCTGGCTCATTATGGTTTCCAAGATGCTCCAAGAGGCCCCAAGACCTCTCGAAAACGGCTCCAACTTGCCACGGAGCCTTCCACGGAGGCCCCCGAAGGGTCAAACCCCTACCAAACCGTAAGGAAAATACATGAGTGTTGTCTTCTCGCCTTTTCTGCTCTCGATAGCCTTCCGAGGCCTCAGGATGGCTCCAAGAGGGCCCACGAGGGCCCAAGAGACGCCCAAGGCGGCCCCAAGAGTGCCCCGAGAGCGCTCCAAGAGGGGCCCAAGAGGCGATGGTGGGGGCTTCCGAGGGGGAAGGCTAAAGTAAGGACCCCCTTCTTTGCTCGAGCTCTTCCAAGATGGCTCCAACAGGACTTCTCAGGCCCCCGAGACAGCTCCCAGAGGCTCCCGACAGGCTCCAAGAAGCCCACAAGCGGCCCCCCAAAGGCACCCAAGAGGCTCCCAGCGGCGTACAAGACGTCCCAAGAGGCTCACAATACCGCCAGGAGGCCCCCAAGACGCCCCAAGAGGCCTCCAAGCAAATTTCCAAGAAACATCCCAAGATATTATGAAATACATCCAAAAGGCCTCTGGTATTCTGCTTGGCCTCCTCCTCTCCTCCCTCCTTCCCCTTCCGTGTCCTCCTCCTCCTCCTCCTCCTCAACTTCCTCCTCCTCCTCCTCCTCCTCCTGCTCCTCCTCTTCCTCCTCCTCCTCCTCCTGCTCCTCCTCCTCCTCCTCCTCCTCGTCCTCCTCCTCCTCACCCTCCCACCTCCTCCTCCCCTCACCTCCCTCCTCCCACTCCTCTCCCCCCTCCTAACTCCTCCTGTCCTCCTTTCTCGTTCTCGTCATCCCCTTCGTCCTCATCATCCTCCTCCTCGTCCTCACTCTCTTATCCCCCATCCTCCTTCACTTCCTCGTCCTGTTCCTCTTGCCTCCTCCGCCTCCACCGCCTCATCATCCTTCTCCTCCTTCTCCTCCTCCTCCCCCTCCTCCTCCTTTTCCTTCTCTTCGGCCCCCGCGCGGGCCCGGGGACTGTCCCAACAGGCCCTCCAGG
The DNA here is from genome assembly GCA_963575745.1 of Prorocentrum cordatum. NCBI lineage: Eukaryota > Dinophyceae > Prorocentrales > Prorocentraceae > Prorocentrum > Prorocentrum cordatum. The sequence goes on from CAUYUJ010003614.1 coordinate 324,625, forward strand.
CAGGCCCCCCCCTCGCTCCGAGAGGTTCCTCGTTTCACCCTTGTTGCCCGCGCGCGCTGTCAGACTACATGTGTATCTTCCTCTCTTCCCCCGATAGCTATCATGGGCATCGGTTCTGGATGGGTTGGTGGGGGCACTTTTTATGTTTTGTTCGCGAGCGCGCAGGTGTGCCAGGCGCCGTCAAAGCGAAGCAGCAAGCCACGATCTAAATTAAGTCAGCGCGCAGGCGACCTACGCAAGCTGGTGGGGACACTTTTTGGTCTACGGGCTCGCGAAGCAGGTCGAAAGCCGTCCGAACACTAACCGAGCCGCGACTATGCAGCAAGAAAAAGGAGGCAGGCGAAGCGAGCGCGGGGGCAGCCACTCAGAAGAAGAGCCAGAAACGAAACTCCCAACTCGGTGGCGTGAGGATCCCGGTGGCGATCATCAAGTAGGCGCGGCCAAAATGGCGCGGCGGCGCGGCTGGTGGGGACACTTTTTTGGGGTCGGCGGCTCCCAGGCGACGGTCTAGGAGCGGAAGCGGCGTCCGGGATGCGGCACGGTGCGAATTTGCGAACACACTGGTGGGGACACGTGAAGCGTCAAGAATTTCGCATCGTCCCCGCTATCCTCCCCAAATGGGCCGGACAGGCTGAGGGAGGGAAACGTTGACGTGGAATCTGCGGCACGTCGCCGATGCATCGGAACTGGACCCTCGATAGGGGATCCACGCGTTCCCGGGCAAACGCTGAAAAAGAAAACGATGGAGCTCTCCTGGTCAAGGCTCGGCAACTCAGAGGTCACACGGCCCAGACGTCGAAAGCGAGGCGAAAGCCGAGGCCCCTCTGGAACCCAAACCTGGCCCTTACTGCAGCGTCTTCACCGTACGCCTCCCCATGTTGGCCAGTCCCCCCCCGTCCCACAAGTAGCGAACGTATCCATTTCCACGCTCTCGCGGTCGGAATTCCGAGGCGCGATCCCGCGGATGCGCGATCGCACGGATACGCTCCGCGCAGGAGGTCACCCGCGAAAACATGCTTCCTCCTTGGATGCAGCGGCTTGTTGCAAAATTATCGCGAAAAGACGCCCGATATCCGCGGGGTCGCGGCCCAGGGGCCCGCCCCACGGTCGGGAACTTTTGCTTGGCACGTGCTGTGCCGTGCAAGCGGGCAGCGTGCACGCCGCACTCCGCGGGGCGGTGGGGCGGGAGGCTCGGAACGGGTCGGGGCGTCGGAGCCTGGGGACCGAGAAGCGGATCGCGTGTCGCGCGCCGAAGCGTGGTGGGCCCGAACCGGCGGAGCGACACACTCGGGGATGGGCAGGCCTCCCTTTGGGAAAACGTGGTTTAGTGAAAACGACCTCGGGCCCAAACCTGGCGGGCGCAAGCCTGGAAAATAACGGCCGCGACGCCCTCTCGTGAACCGGAAACGGACAATTCACTAATCGACGTGTCAGGGTAGGAGATCTGTCCACCCCCGACACACCAGAAAGACATCCCGACCGCATGCTTGCCAGCGGGGCGCCGAAAACCAAAGAGACGCCGAAGACCAAGAGAGCGCCGAAAACCAGAGCAGCGCAGGAAACCAAGAGGGCACCGAAAAAAACAAAGAGCGCCGAAACACCAAAAGGCGCCGAAAACCAAAGACTCGTCGAACTTGAAAAGGACGCAGAAAACCAAATGGGCACCGAAAACCAAAGGAGCGCCGACAACCAAAGAGGCGCCGAACACTGAGGATGCGCCGAACACCGAGGGTGCGCAGGAGACCAAAACGTGCAAAACTCAAAGGAGCGCCGAAGACCACAGGAGCGCCGAAAACGAAAGGAGCGCCGAAAACCAACGAGGCGCCGAAAACCAAAGGGGCGCCAAAGGCCAAAGGGGCGCCGAAAACCAAAGAGGCGCCGAACATCAAACAGACGCCGAACACCACAAGCACGCCAAAAACCAACGCGGCGCCGAAAACCAAAGGAGAAAATCAGCTCCGAAAACCCCTCTCAGCCAGGGACCTCCAGCTGGAGAAGCGAACATAAGGAGAAGAGGGAGGTAGCTTCGGAAACCACCCCTCCTTTGGAAAGAAGAGCCCAGGCTTACCCCGGGCCCTTCTTTCCAAGCCCCCCTTCTTTAGCCAGGGACCACCCAGCTACAAAATCCAAACGAAAGGAGGGGTATAACTTCGGAAGCCCTGGGATGACCTTGGGCTGACCTTGGGCTCAAAAGCCCGGGCTGACCTTGGGCTCAAAAGAAGGGAGGGGGTAGCTTGGAAGGCCCCCCCCCGAAATGTCCACGGAAGGAAGGGAGGGGTGGTAGCTTCGAAAGGCCCCCCCTTTTCCAAGAAAGGGAGGGGGGGGCAGCCCCCTTCCCCCCGCGCCCTTGAGTTCTTTCCTTGTGCCCAATTGGGCTCCGATGTGCCCCCAGGCTGTCCCGACCGCGTCCTGGACGCAGGCCGCCGCTGCCAGACTCGTCCGACTCGTCCGACCCGAGCGTCGGACTCGATGCCAACGGGAAAACCAAGAGGCACCGATACCGCTGCTCCCCCGACCTCTCCCGGGGGTGCGTTCTGACAAGAAGTACGAGCGCCTCCCAGGGGGCCGAACAAGTGGGAAACGACGCACGGCTAGCGATATGGGTACTTTTTCCTCTTCTGAATCGAGCAGGGGATCGGCTATCGGCTACAACATTGATTTACCCCAACAGTGATCCGTTCGTCGAATCTACGAAGCGTGCGTCGATTGGTGGTCGAATCCCCGGAAACTGCGACGTACTCGCCGCCGGTGCGACGAGCGAACAATTCTGGGGTGCGTCGACTCTGTAGCCGCTGCCCCACTCGGCCGACGGCGACCGAGCGGCCCGCAGCGGCGCGCAGCCCACGAAGAGCGTGCGGAGCCACGGCAGGCAGCCGCCGCAGAGCCGCTCCAGCTCGGCCCCGAGGTGCGCGGCCAGGCGCGGCAGCCGCGAGCGCGCCAGCCTCTCTCGCCGCGGCGGGGCGGGCTGCGCTCACTGACGGGTCGAGCCTGGGCCCGAAGAGCATCTCTCAAGAACGTGCGGCACTCCGTCGGCCAAATCGGACAGAACAGCCAAGGGTACCCTCCCCGGGATGCACAGGAACAATCAACAGACACGACGAGCACCAAGGTGCCCTCCCCGAACCGACCTCGATCTTATGCCTCGGTCCGGCTGCACGTTCGAGCGGCGTCGGCGCGCGCAAAGGTTTCTGACGCCGCGCCGACCGTTCAACGTGGAATCGATCGGTGCCCCGATCGTTCAAAGTTGAATTCCGTCGGGAACAGTTGCGTCACCGTGTCAATTCGCCGCGTCGCAGACTTCAACCTTGAACGCCTTCGCCGGCTTCGTGGGCGCGCCAACGCCGCATGGGCCTACCGTGCCCACCGAATAAGCCCAGCGGCAGACAGCAGCAGAAAGTGGCACTGGGGGCGGGAAGGGGGGAGAATTAAGACGACGCCAGGACGAGGATAGAGTCGGGCGTGGGCAGACCGAGGGTCTCTGAGATCCGGCGGCTCTGTAGGACGTCTCGGGCGCCGCGGCCTTCTCGGAGCCTTCCGGAACGCTCGGAACGCGTCCTGGAACGCTCCGGAACGGATTAGTCCTCTCGTCCCGGCCCCGTCTCGAGGGGAGGGGGAGGAGAAGGGGGGGGGGCGGGCGAGACACGCGGCCTGCGCACGGGCCGCCCAGATTCCGCATGCTGGTCCAGCGGCCCTGGGTGCTGCACCAGGCGCGCGCGCGCGCAGCGCCGCGCGCCAGCTGCGCAGGCAGGATTTAACAGTTTATGTCCATATCCGGTGCGTCTTGGACTCTCTTGGAAGGGGCGCCACAAGGCCGAGAGGCGCTCTGGACATGGATGAGAACCGAGCCTCCGAGTCGAAGGGGCAACCTGGTCCGTATCACATCCGGGGCGGGGGGAGGGGCCCCGAAACTCCACACCTGCAGTGGAGATGGACAGAAGCGCTGCCCGCAAGCCGCTCTCGCGCCCGCCAGCCCCAAACAGCACGGCTGCCGCTCGTGGCGGCAGCGCCGCGGGCTGGCTGCACGCCGGCGCGGCCCTCGGCCGGCAGGGAGCGGCGCCCCCAGGGTGCCGGGCACGCCTCTCCCGGAGGCTTCTGCTCGTTGGCCCCGAGGTTGCCGCGCCTCGGGAGGCTCTCCGGGGCTAACCGCGCCGGACGGCTGCCCGAGGCCTTCTGGAGCGGTGGCCCGATGGCCGCCAGGCCCGAGCAGGAGATGACCTTCGGCCTGCGGCTCGTCGATCGCCGCACCCGGTGCGGCAGGTGGCGGCCCGCACCCGGGCCGGGCCCCCCGCGCGCCCCCCCATGGAGGTCCGCGGGAGAGGCGCTGGCACCGGGCGTTTGGCCCTGATTCGGACCCGGCGCAGGGTCGGGCATGAGGGGCAGGCAGCCGCACAGCGACAGAGAACCTCATCGGTCGGTGATCCACCCACGGCTGTCCTCCTAGACTGTCCCGCCGCCCCGCGGAGGACGGGGAACTGCTGTGGTTTGCGACGTTGGGGGGCTCCCGCGAGGGGAGGAGGCCTCTTGATGGCATCTTGGGACCTCCAGGCGGCGCCTCGGAAAGCCCCTGGAGGCATTACGAAGGCATTGTGGGGCTCTGTTGGGGGCATCTTGGGCCATCCCGGGGGCCACACGTGGAAGCATCTGGGTGCCTTCACGATTGGGTGTGTTAGAGACCTCTGCGGGTCGGGGAGCGGATTTTACGAGGACTGGAGCTCGCCGTATTTTTTACTGGGCTGATTCGATTTCCCGGAGTCGGTATCAGAAGGTGCGATGGTGAGTGAGCCTCACATCATCTCGCGCTGGGGATCAGATACTTCCTGGGCGCGAGCCTCAAACTTGAACCACCCCTTGACTCATGTGAGAAGGTGTTTGGACCCCGGCTTGTGGCAGAGAAGTGGAGTCGCATTATACCTGGACCTCTCCTTTTTTAGCACGCTTTCGGCCACGATGCTGCGGGGTCGAAAGCCGAGCGCACACACTTTCAGCTCAAATACGGGAAGAGAACGAAAGGCGACACGTCAAGGAAGGACGAGGAAGATGGGGGAGGAAAAGAGAAGATGGTTGGGAGAGAACATGGATAATGGCGACTGGTACAAGGACAAGGATGCGGAGAGGGAGGATAATACATAGAAGAAGGAAAAGGAGGAGGCAGACGAGGACAAGGAGTCGGAGAAGGAGGGGGTGCAAAAGGAAACTGTGGTGGGTGGGGAGGGGGGGAACGAGTTGGGAGTAGGAAGACAATAGAGGAGTGGAGAACGATCAGGAACATGAGTAGGGGAGAGTGAGAGGGCAAGCGCGGGGTGCAGTCGGAAGAGAGCGAAGGCAGAACGAGGATAGAGGAAGGAGGTGGCAGTGAAAAGGGGAGGGACATGAAGGAGGAGGGAGGGGGGGGTCGGAGGGGGGCCAGTCGAGACAACAACTGCGTCCTGTTTGCGCCGCATCGATGTTTCCCGTCGATGCGGCTGGATCCGCCTCGACAAACGGGTCAGGAGAGTCAGGATGGGCCCGACGACGAAGACCACGACGACGACGACGCGTGGACGACGCGGTCGAGAAACCTCCCGTCGTCGTCGCGGTCGTCGTGCCCACCTCGGCTGTCTCGATGCCTCCCCCCAAATCCCGCCCCCCCGGTTGAGCAGGGACCGACCGTCCCAGCATTCCTATAGGCCGACGCCAACAATGTTTTAAGAACGGAAGCCGTGCTCTTAGAACATAAGCCCGATGAGTTAAAACAAGACAGTCCCAGCCAGAAGTGTTCTGAGAACCTGTCGCTGAAGCCACCTAAGGTTCTTAGAACACTCTTTGGTAGGTCTAGAGGCGAGCCGGGACGCTTCGCCACTGCTTGACCCTGGCCCGCCCCGCGCCGGCCTCGCGAGCGCGGCCACCGCCGGCGGCCCCGCGCGCGGGCCGACGGTGCCGTCCCAGGGCCGCGCGTCGCAGAGGTCCGTCACCGCCAGCAGCAGCCGGAGGGCCTCGGCCTCCACCTGAGCGCCGAGGCGGGGAGGGGTCCTGCAGTCGAGGTCTGAGCAGAGACGGCGCGCCCTCCGAGGAGGAGGAGGAGGAGGAGCAGGAGGAGGGAGGAGGGAGGAGCAGGAGAGGGAGGAGGGAGGAGGGAGGGAGGAGGGAGGGGGGAGGGAGGAGGAGGGAGGAGGGAGGAGAGAGAGGAGGGAGGAGGAGGGGGGAGGAGGAGGAGGGGAGGAGGGAGGAGGAGGAGGAGGAGGGAGGAGGAGGAGGAGGAGGAGGAGGAGGAGGAGGAGGAGGAGGAGGAGGAGGAGGAGGAGGACGGGTCGCCTGAGCCCTTCGGAGAAACCCTCCACGGGTGCCCCGCCTCTTCTCCGGCGCGCCGCCGAGCCCCCCGCGGGCCGCCCCCGTCCCGACGGCCGCGCGCCGCCGACCCCGGGGGCCACACGCGTCCTCCGAGGGCCACCATGAGCGACGATCAGAAACGGGTCTTGCGCGGGACGACGCGTTGACCTCGCGCCGCGGCTTCCACGGGCCGCTGGCGCGGCACGCTACATTGGAGACGCAGGCGCTTACGCGCGACCGTACGCGGGCAGCTTACCCGCCAGCGTCGGCGAAGACGACCCCGTTCGTTTGCGTCGCTCACATGGCCTCTGACCCAGGGTGCCCTTGCCCGGAGAATGCAGCCGACATGGAACGGCATGCACAGGGGCACAAGGGCACCCTTGATTTGGACGGCAACGATCTCCACCTGAGCGGCGAGGAGAATGAGCATGATTTCACCGACCCCTATCCCCACGGGCGTGGCCTGGGCCCCACTGGCCGATGTAACCCCCCAGATAGGGGCATCGGTTGTTCCCTTCGAGTCTCGGGGGCCTATCCCAAACTGGGGTGGCGGGATGGTGGGGATCGGGATCGGGGCGGGATAGGGATTGGTGATCGGTGAAACGATACTGACAGAACGGGGTCTTACGCACGACATCATGGCGACCTTACGCCACGGCTTGCGCGGGCCGCCAGCGCGGCACGCTGCAACGGAGATGAGGGCGCGCACGTACACGCAACCTTGCGCGGGAAGCATACGCGCGGATGTCGGCGCCGTCGGACCTGTTTGTCGGCGTCGCTCACCTGTCGGGGAGGGAGCGGCCCTCGGGTCGAGAACTTCTAGAGGGTCGTACCAATTCCATCGCTCTTCTTGCCGCCCCTGCTCCTTTGGCATTCGTATTTCCTGGACACACTCGCGTCGGCGGCCACCCTTGGTCACGTCTTGTTGTGCCCAACGACTTCTGCCGAACGGAACCTCTAGTCTGCAGGCGGCCTGAGAAGCCGTGCGGGCGCAGAAGCTCGACTGCGACTTCGGGACAGTTGGCTGCGATCGTGTGGCAGAACGAGCTCCCACTGCGACGCAAGAAAGCATATCGTGACGGCAAATGGTTGTCGACGGTTTTGGCCCTCGGAGGCCGATTAGCGGCCCCAGGACCGCCGAAGACGACTTGGAGAGAAAAAGGCGACCCCGAAAAAAATGTCGAGATCCCATGTACAAAGCGAGAAGGGGGACGGGGAAGAATGCCAAGGGCGAGGGATCTAGATTGAAGGCTCGAGGATCTCGGGTTCTGATCGTGGGAGCCTCGATGAGCCCGAGGGGATCTGCGGGGAGGGGGGGGGGCTTGTCGGCCGTGGCAGCATGCGGCGCGGAATCTATGCGGAGGATCCGCAGGAGGTGGAATGGCCAGATGAGGTCGCGCGTTGTAATCCTCGAACGGATTGGTTTGACCAGGCGGAGCCCGGACCGAGTCGTGCCTCGGGCCACGTCGATGCACGGAGGGCTCCCGTGAGGCAGGCTACCTCGAGCCACCTTGGCGAAGGAAAGGAATGAGAGGGGGAGTCGGTGAGTGGGTGAGGCGCTCCCCAAACCAGATCCATGAACTGCCTAATGAGACTAATGAGATCGAAAGTCCAGCGTACGGAAACCTTCTCCTCGCCACCACGGTACGACAGGAGGCGGACGTAGAAGGAGCGGAGGAGCTGGCAATCACTGGAGCCCTCCGGGTTGAAGGAGGAGGAGGAGGAGGAGAAAAACTGGCCACGAACACGAGGAGGCGTACGGAGTCTCCACCGGTACTGCCCCCCCGCACCTCGGCATCTTCGCTGTCATCCGCGCGCTCTTCCTCCGCGAGCGACAGCGCGAAGGCCGCAATCGCGTCGAGGCCTCCGGCGGCGCCTCCTCCACCTCCTCGGGCTGGTCAGCCACTGGTCCTCCTGCGCCTCTTCCTCGTCCTTCTGCTCCCTGTCCTCTTGCCCCTCCTGCTCCCCGTCTCCGCCTCACCATCCTCCCGGCCCTCTTCCTGCTCGACATCACCGTCGCCTCGCGATCCTTCCGAGCTGCTCCTCGTCCTCCTCCACTCGCTTCTCCTTGGAGGAGGAGGCTCCCGGAGGAGGCAGGCTCAAGGAAGCGTGGGAGACCACCGGCGGCGACGCTGGCGGCGGCGCAGGCTGCGGGTGACCGTGCCACTCGACAGGCAAGACGCGGCGGAGGCGGGCTGTGGCGGGCGGAGGCGGCTCGGCCCGATCCTCAGTAGAGTAGACTAGGCTAGGGCAGAAAAGATAGGATGGGGTCGAATGGAGCAGAGCAGGCTAAGGTAGATGGCAGACTAGAGTCGGGTAGAATAGAGTATATTATAATGACATTTAGTCCACCACAACCCAGTCCAGTATACTCCAGTCCAATCTCCTTCAGGCCACTGGATTCCACTTAATTTCGCATTTCGGCCTTCTGATCTATTTGAGGTCTGCGCTGGCTGATGTTTACCTTTCCCCCGTCCCGCCCGCAAGCCGAAAGGACCATTCAAGGTGCATGGCGCAAAGTGCCAATGTCGTCTTGCACATGCATACATCCTCTGGTCGATAGTGCTTCCTCCTCGTGCATGAAAAACCATCGGTCCCACTGGATCACTTCGCGTGTGGAAAAGGCTCGTGGGCCCCATTGATTTGTTGAATAGATCCACTGTTTTGGCGTGACATGCTCGTGGATCCCATTCGTTCGCTGAAGCAAGAATTGCTACATCCGTATACGCACATACATGCGATTGAACATGAGAGTTGATAAGTTCATACGCCACCGTGCCGCTGGGGACGGAGTGGAGGAGGAGTGGAGGAGGAGGGAGGGAGGGAGGAGGAGGAGGAGGAGGAGGAGGAGGAGGAGAAGGAGGAGGAGAAGGAGGAGGAGGCGTGTCCTCAGGTCCTTTGCCTAATTCTCCCAGCCTCACTCCTCACTCCTGAGGACTCTTGAAGGGACCTGGACCCCTCGCTCTCAAGTCTCCCGGAGCTTGGCGCGTGCCCGCTGGGGCATCCCGCGTGCCCCTTGGGCTCTGGGAGATGGCCTCGCATGCCCTGCTCTGGCCCAAGAGGGCCCCAGGGCGGGCCTGGAGGGCCCCAAGAAGCTAACGATGCCTCCAAGAGGCCTCCGTAGAGGGCCCCAAGAAGCCAAACTCATTGATTTCCCTACGGTTTTTGTATGATTGGGGCGTTCCCGCCTTGTCGGCTTCCCGACGCTCCCAAACGGCCCTAGAGGCCCCCACGACCGCGCAAAGACTGCCCAAGAGGCCCCCAAGAGGGCCCCAAGACTGTCTTAGAGGGCTCAATACAACCCAGGAGGCGCCCAAAACTGCCCAATAGGGCCCTCCAGAAAGGGCCCCAAAGAGGGAACACGAACCGAAAATCCAAGTCTTCTGGCCCCCCCCCCCAAACCCCCAACGGATGACCAAACTGCCATCTCAAATTGGAGGACCAGACGTGCAATCTTCTGCTATTGTGGTTAGTTGTTTTTTTTTTGTTGTTTTTGATTCGTGTTTGTTGATACCCCTCTCCGGTAACCATTTTTCAATGAAGGTGTTGATCCCCGGACTCACACCCTGCCTTTTAGAAGGGAAAGTAAGGTGTCACCAAACTGTGCCCCTGGCCCCCACTCTCCAACAACAACAGCAATCATCATCTTAAGACTTTTCGCTCTTATCTGCTCGAGCGTCATTCAACGTGTATTTCCCCAAACCCTCGATACCCGCCCTCTTCGTCTTCGATGGTAACCCCTTTACGGGGGGTGCATACTTCTTCCATGCAGGCCTGGCCCCGGCAAACGGCGGGGCGGCCGCGAACTGTCGGCCTGGCCAGCGGCACCGCTGATCGGCGGCAGCCCGACCCCAAAAAGGAACGGACAGGGGACCGACCACGACGACGACGAACGACGACGACGACGAGCGAAAGCGAGAGCGACACGGGGGCCACGAAGGGCAGCAAGGGGGCCACGAACGGCGACAGCGGGGCCACGAAAGGCATGCGTATGGGGCCACGACGGGCGTGAACGAGCGGGGGCCACGAAGGGCAGATAATGCGGGGCCACAGAAGAGCAACGACGGGGCCACTGAGGGCAGCAACGGGGCCACGTAGGGTAGCGAGAAGGCCACGAACGGCTGCAACGGGGCCACGAAGGGCACGCATATGGGGCCACGACAGGCGCGAACGAGCGGGGGCCACGTAGGGCATACGTATATTGGGCCGCAGAAAGCGAGGACGGGGCCACTAAGGGCAGCAACGGGACCACGAAGGGCAGCGAGGGGGCCACGAGGGGCCAGGCGACAGGAGGGCCACGGGCCACGAAACGCATGCATATGGGGCCAATACAGGGGCGAACGAGCGGGGGCCAAGAAGGGCATACATATCTATACACATATATATATATATATACAAGATTGCATTGGCGCTTCGCGCCATGCGCCTTATTCCGGACGCTTCCATGGCAAAGCAATAAATCATAGCTTTCTTCAGCAGGAAGGACCTCGAGGCCTGGACGGGCGACCCGCCCATTTTTCCGATATCCCGGGTGCCTGCTGACACCACTTTCGGACGATGCGCTGGCACGCTTGTGCGCAGGAGTGGGGAAATCATGCTGATTTTTTCGCGCGCGAACACACATGAGCGTTCCCATGACACGCCGAAGAAGTCACAGTAGCTCCGAACACATCATTTTTTGATCGCTTCCCGAATGCCTGGAGGGCTCCAGGCACTCAGGAAATCTTCGATCGTCGGATTTCGAATCTAGATCCATTGCCTGTCTCTCTCGATCGGGGAGCTACTGAAACCTCGAGCCTCAAGCGTGGAACCAAGATCGTCGGGTCAGCTTGATGTATTTCGTAGGAGAACGCCGTCTGGTCGTTTTTGGTGCTCTTTGGTGCCGTCCTGGGGCGCTCTTGGGCCGTCCTGGGGGCTTCTTGGGCCGCCTTGGGGAGCTGAGGCCCTCCAGAGGTCTTCTGAAGCCATCTAGGGCCCTCCTGCGGGCCTGCAGTGGCGTTCTTGAAGTATCCATGGCTTTCGTGGGTCTCTCTTGGGAGCCTTCTGGGGGCATCTTGGGCTTCTTGTGGGCAGTCTCGGGGCTCTCTGAGGCAGTCTTGGGGCCCCGTTGGGCCGCCTTCAAGCCCTCTAGGGGGCCTCCCGGGCCGTCTCGGGGCGAGATTGGGGGCCCATTGGGCCGTCTTGGACGCTGCGAAGACCCAAAAAGCGGATATGCACAACAAATGTATTTCCTGAGGGAATGTGACGAGTTTGGCTTCTTCGGGGCTCTCTTAACGGCCTCTTGGGGTGTCTTGGGGGCCTCTTGGGCCGTCTTCAGACCATCGAAGTTCCTCTTGGAGCGCTCTTATGCTGTCTTGGGTCTCTCTTGCGCCTCTCCGACGACCCCTCTAATCGCCTTCAGTCGGCTCGCAAGGCCCAGCGAGGAGCCCTGGGAGGCCCGGAAGGGCCACCGAACCTTTTCCAAGGGCGTCCAGGGGGCCGCCGAGACGTCCGAAAGGGCGTCCGGAGCGTCCCTTGGAGGAAGATCCGGTTTAGGGGGGGGGGTCCGGGGGGTAGGGGGTGGGGGGGTTCCAAGTAATAAAAATGTAAGAATAGGAATAGACACACACACACACAAGTGGCACGTGTGTGCCCAGGCTCATAGAAAAAAACTGAAGGGGCGTTTGAAGCAGGAGTGAAATGCAACAGAGAAGTCGCACTCGAGCGCAAGTGGGGTTGTCACACCTTGCGATGTGTGTACCAGGGCCCCCCAGGAAGCCTCAGGAGGCCCGATTTGGATACCAGAAGAGGCTCCAGGAGGCCCCAGGATCGTGAGTGTTGTGTGTGTGTGTGATGTGTGTGCTCTGTATTGTGCGTGTTTTTTTGTGCGTTGTAGGTGTTGTGTGTGTGTGTGTGTGTGTGCGTTATGTTTGTCTAGCGTGTGATGTGTTGGGCGTGATTTGTGTCTCTGTGTGTGCATGTAGTTCTGAGGCCCCGGGAGGCCCCTGGCGGCCTCAGGAGGCCCCAGGAGACCCCAGGAGGCTTCAGGAGGCCCCAAGAGGCTCCAGGAGGCCGCAGGAGGCCCCAGGAGGCCCCAGGAGGTTTCAAGAGTCCCCCAGGGGGCTCCGAGGCGGGGTCTGGGGGTACCAGAAGGTTCAGAAAGCCCCAGGAGGCCCCAGGAGGTTCCAGGAGGCCCCCAGGAGGCTCTGAGGCGGGGTCTGGGGTACCAGAGGGTACGGCGGGGCTCGATTTTGGGAGGATGTTTCAGGCGAAACCGCCAATCGCTGAGAATCGGGGTCAAAATTATTGAAATTACCATGCGTGCTTGAACGTTTTATGTTAATATGTTGAAATTCCCATGTGTGTTTGGACCCTGACGTCACGATCTGCGTGGGGGGTGCCACCGAATTTCGAGGATGTCCCTAGCGAAACGGCCAGAAACATCGCGGACGCATTCATCGCCTCTGAGCTCTACTCCCTCGGAGAGGTGGGTAATATAATATCTGTATATAAATACATATATATACATGTATATAAATACATAAATAAATGTATATGTATATACGCACAAGACTGCAGTGGCGCTTCGCGCCATGAACCTTGGTCCTTGAGATCTGGTACGCAGGCGGAATAGCAAGAAAATCAAGCCGACTATTTAGCGATGACTCCTTGTTGCCTTTTCCGGCATCGCCGCTATAATACTATTCTTCGTTATCCTTCCTCCATGCTTCTTGTTTCTGTTTTTCGCCATATCCTGCGCATTCTCCCCATCCTCCTCAGCTCTGTTTTGCGGAGGCTCCTCCTTGGAGAGCCTCTGGGGGCCTCACAAAAATTGTTTCAAGCGTTCTTAAGGCCTTCTGGAGGCCTCCTGGGCGTATTCTGGGGGCCTCTGGGGGCTTCCTCGGGCCACCCTGCCTCCAACCGCGGTCTCCCTGAACGACCAGGTCACGATTTGGAATGCTTCGGAGGGTGTCTTGGGGCCATCTTGGGCCGCCATGGGGCTCTCTGAGGGCCATCTTGGACCCGTGTTGTGCCGTTTTGGGGCTCTCTTGGACTGCCTGGAAGCCCTTTCGGATGGTTGTGGGGCGATTTGGGAGCCTCCCAGGCGGCTTCGGACGCCCAGAAGACCGCCGTCTTGGAGCGTCGGGAAGCCGAAAAGAGGAGAACCCCAAAATTCACCAAAAACCTACATACAATTAATGATTTTTGCCTCCTGGGGCCTTCTTGGGAGTGCTCTTGGAGGCCTCTTTGGGGCCGTCCTGGAGGCCTCTTGGGCCATCTTGAGGTCACGTCGGTCACTCTTGGAGCGCTCTTGTGCCGTCTTGGGGGTCTCTGGGGCGTCTCCGATGACCCCCCTGATCGCCCTAGGTGTGCTGGGAAGGCTTGGCAAAACGCCCTGCGAGGCCTGGGGGGCCGCTTCGCTTCGAGGCCCGTCCGGAAGGTCCCAAAGCCTCAGATCTGGGAGTCCGGTTTGGGGGGGGGGACTGGTTTTCCCCCCGCCCGGGCTTGCAAACATATAGGAAGAGGAATACGGGGCCACGGAGGGCAGCGAGGGGGCCACGGAAGGGCTGTAACGGGGCCACGGAGGCCAGCGAGGGGGCCACGAAGGGCTGCAACAGGGTCACGAAGGGCAGCGAGGGGGGTCACTGAGGGCTGCCGCCACGGGGCCACGAAGGGCAGCGAGGGAGCCACGAGAGCCTGCAACGGGTCCACGAATGGCAGCGACGGAGCCACAAAGGGCTGCAACGGGCCCACGGACCACGGAGGGCAGCGAAGGGGGCCACGAAGAGCTGCAAGAGCGCAGGAGCGCGATTCTTGAGCAAATTGGAAGCGAATCTCCAGCGAGAGCGCGATTCCAGAGCGCCGAGAGAGCGATCCCTGAATACATGGTAAGGAAGGTCCATGCGAGAGCGCGATGTCTGAGTAAAATGCGAGGAAGTCTCAGGCGGGAGCGGGGGTCCTGGCTAAATTGTGAAAGCTGTGGCCAGAAGCGTAATTTGAGCCTATAGTGACTTTCGCTGATCAAGAAAAAAAGATGCGAGCCCCGGCGGAAGCACTTCAATAGACAAACACAAAGGTCACCGGAGAAGGGGGACCAACGATCATTCTTCTTCCGTAGTGAGAGTTTCACGACAACAACAACAATCATGTTAAGACTCTTCGCTCTTATCTGCTCGAGAGTCATTCAACGTGTATTTCCCAAACCCTCGATACCCGCCCTCTTCGTCTTCGATCGTACCCGTTTTGGGGGTATATGTCTTCCATGCAGGCCGGGCCCCGGCAAGCGGCGGGGCGGCCGCGGACCGTCGACCAGGCCAGCGGCACCGCTGACCGGCGGCAACCCGACCCCAAAAGGGACGGACAGGGGACCGACCACAACGACGACGACGACGACGACGACGACGACGACGACGAGGACGAGCGAAAGCGCGAGCGAGGCCACAAAGGGCAGTGATGGGGCCACGGAGGGCAGCGAGGGGGCCACGAACGGCGACAGCGGGGCCACGAAAGGCATGCGCATGTGGCAACGACGGGCGCGAAAGAGCGGGGGCAACGAAGGGCAGACGACGGAGCCACTGAGGGCAGCAACGGGGCCACGTAGGGCAGCGAGGGGGCCACGAAGGGCTGCAACGGGCCAAGAAGGACATGCATATGGGGCCACGACGGGCGCGAACGAGCGGGGGCCACGTAGGGCATACATATATGGAGCCGCACATGGCAGCGAGGGGGCCACGCAGGGCTGCAACGGGGCCACGAAGTGCAGCGAGGGGGCTACGAAGGGCTGCAACAGGGCCACGAAGGGCAGCAAAGGGGCCACGAAGGGCTGCAACGGGGCCACGAAGGGCTGCAACGGGGCCACGAAGGGCTGCAACAAGGCAGCGACGGGCAGCGAGGGGGCGACGAAGAGCTGCAACGGGGCCACGAAGGGCAGCGAGGGGGCCACGAGGGGCTGCAACGGGGCCACGAAGAGCAGCGAGAGGGCCACGAAGGGCTGCAACGGGGCCACGAAGGGCCGCGAGGGTGGCCCACGAAGGGCAGTGAGGGGGGGGCACGAAGGGCTGCAACGGGGCCACGAAGGGTAGCGAGGGGGCCACGAAGGGCTGAAACGGGGCCGCGGAGGGCAGCGAGGAGGCCACGAAGGGCTGCAACAAGGCCACGAAGGGCAGCGAGGGAGCCACGAAGGGCTACAACGGGGCCACGAAGGGCAGCGATGGGGACCACTGAGAGCTGCCACGGGGCCACGAAAGGCAACGAGAGGCTGCAACAGGGCCACGAAGGGCAACGAGGGGGCCACGAAGGGCTGCAACAGGGCCACGAAGAGCAGCGATGGGGGATGGGGGCCACGAAGGGCTGCAACGGGGCCACGAAGGGCATCGAGGGGGCCACGAAGGGTTGCAACGGGGCCACGAAGGGCAGCGATATCCGGACTCCTAACTATTCGATGTCCCTTATCAAACGAAAGGGGGGGCAAACGTCGTGGGGGGTGCCACGCAGGTGAACATCATCCCAGGGCCTAATCCTCACGCCGGCGAAAACATACGCCGCCAAAGCGCTTGCGAAAATGATGCACCATCTCAGGGTCGCCAATGCAAATTGTGAATATCATGTTTATGATAATGATGATGGAGATGATGATATTGATGGTGAAAACGATCACACGATCATGAGGACGATAGTGGAAATATGAGAACGGTTCTGCCAAATGCGGTGAATGGACCGTATTGTAAACATCACGATAACGCTGATGACGACAACGCTGATAACATTCTAATAACCGTCACTTTTGCGAACGATATGCATTCATAGGCGCAGGCGAAAATCAAGCCGCCATCTCGCGAGGGCCGGCGGTAAATTTTCGGGGCCCAACGCCGGCGAAAATTACACCGGTGCCCAAAAGTGCGCGCTGGCAAAACTACACCACTAACGTATTCATAAAAGGAAATAGAATGAGCTGTGAGGGGGTCCTAAGCGTGAGCGCGATTCCTAGGAGCCTGAATGTCGAGGGCGCGGCGCTGGAGTAAATTGTGGGGAATTCCAACGCAAGAGAGCGATTCTGTTGTAAAACGCAAGCAAGTTTCCAACGAGAGTGCGACTAGAGCGACGAGAGAGCGATTCATGCATTACCCCAATGCGACCCTACCTAGAAGTTGGAGCCCCTAGGAAAGCAGCATTAGTTGCTATGCTATGCTATGTTATGCCATGCTATGCTGCGTTATGCTATGCTATGCTATGCTATGCTGCGCTATGGTATGCTATGCTATGCTATGACATGCTAAGCTATGCAATGTCATGCTGCGCTGTGCTATGCGAAACTATGCTATGCTATGCTATGCTAAGCTGCGCTATTCTATGCTATGCTATGCTATGCTATGCTATGCAGCTAAGGAACTGCTTGCGGGGGCTCCGGTCCGGCCATCGAGGCTAGCTCGGCATCTGTCGCACATTGCTTTTGCTTTACCTTTCCTTTGCTTTGCTTTTGCTTTTGCTTTGCTTTGCTTTGCGTTGCTTGTGCTTTGCTTTGCTGTCGCTGCTGTTGCTTTGCCTTTACTTTGCTGCTATGCTATGCTATGCTATGCTATGCTCTACTATGCTATGCTATGCTGCGCTGTGCTATGCTGTGCTGTGCTGTGCTGCGCTGTGCTATGCTGTGCTGTGCTGTGCTGCGCTATGCTATGATGTGCTATGCTATGCTGCGCTATGCTATGCTATGCTGGGCTATGCTATGATATGCTACGCTATACTGTGCTCTGCTATGCTAAAGCTCAGCGAAGCTAAGATGAAGGTAAGCTAAGCTAAGATACACCTGAGCTAAGAAGAAGCTAAGCTAAGCTAAGATGAAATACGTTAAGCTAATATGAGATAAGCAACGCTAAGCTAAGGGGACGTAACTTGATGAGCCGCGGGGCGGATACTGGGGGAACCGCCCGGGGCGCTTTCCACTGCCCGACCCCTGTAAGCCCAGAGAGTAAGAACCCTTCTAGGCAGAGCCTAGGTAGGGAATACATTGCAAGGGAGTCCCTGGCGAAAGCGCAATTCCTGAGTAAAATGCGAGGACATCTTGGGCGGGAGCGGGGGTCCTGGCTAAATTGTGAGAAAATATAAGGCGGGAGCCGCTGTTGCTGTTGTTGTTGTAATCCAGGTGCCAACAACACAAGTTGAGCCCCGTGACTTTCGTTGATGGAAAACCAGGGTGCGAGTCCCGGGGGATGCACTTCAATGGAAAAATACAAAATGGTCACTGGAGGGGGGTTCAACATTAATTTTTCTTCATTAGTGAGAGTTCAACAACAACGGCTCACGCCGGATATTTCCTCACAAAATATTCCCAAATCGCGCTCTCGCGCGGGAAGCCCTCACAATTTAAGCCGGAATCGGGCTCTTGCGTGGGACTTCCTGGCGCATTATTCAGACGCCGCGCCCTAGACACTCAGGAATCACGCTCTCGGTTCAGCTTTTCTACCGATTTACTTGGGAATCGCGCTATCGCTGGAGACTTCCTCGCGATTCATGCGGGACGCACGCTTCAGCAACCCGCCTGCTCGACCTGGCCGCCTGGGCCCGCCTTCCCGACCCGCCCGTCAGGGTCTAGTACCCGCCGTCTGGTTGTGCCACGTGTTTTCTGCTCCTGGCCCCCTCCTGCTACGCTCTCTCGTGCTCCATCCTCCGCCCTCCCCCTTGTCCTTTCCATCCATCCATCCTCTCTTCCCCTGCCTCAGGGAGTCAGTTTTGAAAAGTTACAGCCGTTTGGCCGTGTGGGGGGGCCAGCCGGGGAAGGGGGGGAGGGCGGCCACGCCGCCGAGGCCACCAAGGCGGCCCAAGGAACTCTCACATGCCGAAGATGGCCCCAAGACTGACAAAGAGGCCATCAAGAGGCCCCCAGAGAGCTCCAAGAGGACACCCAAGAGGGCCCCAAGAGGCAAAAATCTATGATTACCTTTGGGTGGCTTTATGTGTTTGAAGGTTTCGCCTTTTTCGAGCTTCCGACGCACCCAAACTGCCCATGAGGCCCCAAACATCTCTCCAAGACAACCCCAGAGGCGTCCAATAAGGCTCCAAGACGGCCCAAGCGGACCCGGAAACGGCTCAAGAGGCGCCCAACACGCCCATGAGGGCCCCAGGACGGCCCCAAGAGGGGAACATAAACCGATGATTCGAGCCTTTCGCCCCAAGAGGCCCCCAAGAAGCTCCAAGAGGCCCCAGGGGGTTCCCGAAAGGCCCACAAGAGGCCACAGAAGGCCCCCAAGAGGCCCAACAGAGGCCCCCAACCCGCCCCCCACAGGCTTCACAACTGCCTCCAAGAATCCCCCAAGAAGCTTCCACGATATCCCAACGAACCTCCAAAGAGCCTCGGACCCACAACGTAGGCACGGTGGCGGGGTGAGCCGAAGGCCACCAAATCCGCCGCCCCCCGTTGATTTATAACAGGTGTGCCTGGCGTGCCAGATCCTATACGGTTTCTGGTTTGGTTCTTTTTCCACAAGAACTCTCCCTTGAGCTTCGGCTCAGCGCGCCAGCCACCTGGAAACTGTACATGGCAATGCCTTTCTCGCGCAAGGTGACCCAAAATGGATACCAAAGATGCCTCTCCGACGGCCGAGATGGCCCAAGATGGCCTCCAATATGCCTCCAAGACGGCCCCAAGAGACCCCAACATGGCCCCAAGAAGCACCCAAGACGGCCCAAGATGGCCTCAAGATGGCCAACGACGGCCCAAGAGGTCCGCAAGAGGCCCCCAAGAGGCCTCCAAGACGGCCCAAGAGGCTCCCAAGAAGGCCTCAGGAAGGCCCGACGAGGCAAACATCATCAAGTTCTCCTAAGTGTACGAAGGATGTTAGCGTTTGTTTATTGTGGGCCTTCCGACTGTCCGAGATGGCCCAAGAGCCCCCAAAGATCGCCCCAAGATCGCCCAAGAGGCCTCCAAGCTGGCCCAAGATGGCCTCCAAGACGGCCCTGGAGCACCCCAAGAGGGCCCCACAACGGCTCAGAGAAGCCCCCAAGACGGCGTCCGACGGCGTCAGACGGGCCAGGAACGCCCTTAGACGGGCAAAGAGGCCCCCGAGAAGCCCCCAAAGGCCCCCAAGAGGCCCAAGGAGGCCCCTAGAGGCTTCCAGGAAGCTCCCAGAATGCCCCATGAGTGCCCCCAGAGGCTCCAAAGATGCCCCATCCTCCTCCTCTTCCTCCTCCTCCTCCTCCTGACCTTCCCCGCCATCCTCCCCCAAGTGATCTCCGACGGGTTTCCACAACGGCTGGGGGAACACATGGTCCGATAGCTTAGCAGCGCTCTCGCCACAACGCTCGGCCACATGGGCGATTCCAAAAGGCACGGGGCGGCGGTGAGTCGCCGTAGGCGTCTTCGATAAGAGAAGATAGCAACGACGGGAAGGAGCAGTGCGCATGGCATGACAAATTGACGCTACGACCCGCCCAACGACACACCAACGAGCCAATCCGTCCAGGAACCAGCCCGCCAACAGTCTCGACCGACGGACACGACGCCAACATTCCATTCAACATAAACTGCCTAAGGCGACTGCCAAAACCCTTCTCCGCCTCCTCCTCCTCCTTTGCCCCCACCCTCCCCCTCCCCCTCCTCCTCCTCCCCCTCCTCCTCCTCCTCCTCCTCCTCCTCCTCCTCCTCCTCCTCCTATTGCTCCTCCTCCTGCTCCTCCTCCTCCCTCCTCCTCCTCCTCCTCCTCCTCCTCCTCCTCCTCCTCCTCCTCCTCCTCCTCCTCCTCCTCCTCCTCCTCCCTCCTGCCTCCCCGAGGTGAGACTCTCAAATTTATTTACAGGACGAGATCGCACGGAGCGTCCCGGATCGGCGGCACAGGCCCGAGGCCTGTACGATGTAAGCGCGTCCCTCTCTCAGGATCCGCCGTCGCCTGCCACCCCAGTTTTCCGCACGGCGCGCACAGAGAGCGGGCGGATAACATCAGACGACTCACTGCCACAGCTCGGGCACAGCGTCCTTCGGCGCTCCTGGCCCCCCCGGGCACAGACTGGGACCCCTCCTCCTCTTTTTTTCTTGTAAGACAGACCGCGTAGACATATTTTCTCGAAAGTCCGCGCAGATACTCTTGGATCGGCGCTGGACCCTCCTCCCTGGAGCACAGAGCGCGCCAAGGGCGTCGCGGGAGGCGACTCCAGGCCAGGGGGGGGGGGGCAGAGCAGCTCCAAGAGATCTGCGCGGAACTCCGAGAAGTTATGTTTAACCTTGCTATTTGTGGGTTCGCCTCAACAAGGGGCATGTCGACCCCGATCTCCGATTTCCTGGGGCTTCTCGAAGGGACCAACAACTGTAGGCCCGACTCGGGGATGCACGAGAAGAAGGCGCCCATCCTCGACATGGGGTGCGTCCGAACAGCCCCCGGGGGTGCATCCCCGAGTTTCCCTCCTTCTCCGAGCGGCTTGATGTTGGTTGACCCAAAAGGGGATCCAGCTGAAAGGGGGTGGTGCCATAGATTTGGGGCAATTGTATTGCAAATGTATTGCGCCGGAGGGTTCTATTGCATTGTGTTGCAGCAAATGCATTGCACGCGAAAATTAAACAATACATCTGTGCACTGGAGCGCATTGCACGCCCCAAGCTAATTTCACCCCCGCAAATCTATTGCACCACCCCCTTTTCGCTGGACCCCCTTTTGGGTCAACCAGATTGATGCTTCGTCGAAGAGTTCGGGAATGGGGCCCAGAAGCCACCTGCGAGACCTGCTCCTCCTCCTTCTGCTCTTCCTACGCCTCCTCTCCCCTCCCTGTCATCGCCACAGCTCGGGCACGTCCTGCCTGAGCGTCACGGGGGGCACGGACTCGTCGCCCGGCTCTCCCGCGACCCTGCTGG
Organism: Prorocentrum cordatum; assembly: GCA_963575745.1. Classification (NCBI taxonomy): domain Eukaryota; class Dinophyceae; order Prorocentrales; family Prorocentraceae; genus Prorocentrum; species Prorocentrum cordatum. The sequence continues at coordinate 345,746 of CAUYUJ010003614.1, forward strand.
AGGTCCACGTTCCGACGCAGATGCTGACCTGACGCCATGCGTCGAAGAATCAACAATGACATAAACATAACTTTCGGAGGTCCGCGCGGATTTCTTGGATCAGCTCTGGATCCCCCTCCCTGCAGCGCGGAGCGCGCCAGGGGCGTCGCGGGAGGCGCCGCCAGGGCCAGGGCCGCTCCAAGAAACCTGCGCGGAGCTCCGAGAAGTTCTGGTCATGCCATCGTGTGTTCCCCGAATGCGAAATACACAATGGACAGCCAGCCAGCGGGGCCAAGCGCCAGACCCAGCAGGAACGCCACGACGACGCCCAATGATATCAGGCTCTCCCTGATGGTGCATGGCGGCCTCAGCCCGGCAGCCAGCGTGGCACCGTAGGCCTTGGCCTTGAACCACAGCTTGCTCCTGGGCAGCCAGATGGACTGCCGGTGAAAGCCGGTGGTCTCCAAGTTGAACTCCACCATGCGGCCCTGCTCCGCGTCCGTCATCCTCCAGGACCCTCCCGACATGCCCGGAGTCACCAGCTGGGCCCCGGGCCGGGGCATCCCATCGTCTCCCGGGGCAGAGAGCACCTGCAGCGGGCCCCAGGCGCTGCCCGGCGGCTCCACCCACTCGCCCAGAAAGTCCCCCGACCGCAGCACCCGCAGCTCGCCCCCAGGGCAGAACTCGACGACCACCGGGATCTCAAGCCGGTTGCCGTCGGTCGCCCAGCGCATGGGTCAGGTTGGACAAAGGGGGAGGAGAGATCGCGAGCGGGGCCCCCTTGGGCCCCTTGCAAATCGACTCCGCTCGAAAAGTGCCTCAGGGACACAGGGCAGAAATACAGGGCGCACGTCAAAGTGTTTAACGATGTTGCACTTCTCGCGACGTCGGAGCCAGGAGGCGAGCAAAATAGGGTCCCAGGAGATGGTGTCGAAGGATCGCGCCGCATCGCCGATGCATCGGCGCTGCCCGCGTGGCGCCGATGAATCGGTTGACCTCTTCCAAGTTGCATTCTGACAAAGATTTGGGGATGTACTGACCCAGGTCCAAGCAAACCTGGGTCAATTGGGCCTTGCAAAATCTTGCAAGGTCCTGCGGGATCCTGTGAGATCCTGCACCCAAGCCCGGGTCAGTCCACCCCTGGCTCTTCAGGATCCTGCAAGAGCCGGCGATCTGACTGACACCCGCTTGCACTGACCCCCGTCCCTGGAGCCCCGAAGGATTCCGAGGCGAATGCAGCCGTGACGACGAGGGCAGAGTAGCGGCATTCGTGCCTGCTCCTCCTCTGGCATCAGGGAGGCCCGGAGGCTCTCAGCCCCTCCCCCCCGCTCGGTCCGTCCCGACATCCGGGTGTTGCCAGAGGCCTACCCGTCGTTAGGCTCGGGTTCGGGGGACTCGGGCTGGCCTGACGGGGCCATCATGAAAACGACGCGACCCAGTCTGAAATTTGACGCGACCTACCGCTGCAGACATCCCACGAAACTGGACCGTCAAAACCTAGGGCGTGCTCGTCAAAAAGCGTAGGCTACGATTCCTCCATCCGTGGCCCAAGATGCCCCCAGGCTTCCAGAGCACCCATCGAGGCCCAGAGGGCTCCAGCAGATCAAATAATAACTAGATGGCAAATTTCGGAAACCCTGACCCCAAAAACGTTTTCATCTCTTGGGAGGAGTTTTTTACTTCCGCCACCTTCCGCCGGCTTCCGCCCGCGGAAGCGGCCTCGTTTTACTTCTGCCGACCTTCCACCGCCTTTCCGCCGCCTTCCGCGGCGGAAGAGATGACAACTCCGTCGATCCTCGGAGGCAAGGCCATCTTTGGAACGCCTCACATGGACATAAACTGTCATGACCCGAAAAAGCAAGCTCTCTCATTAGAAGAAAATATAGATATCAATTGTTGGCGCTCCGCGCGGATTTCTTGCATCTGCGCTGGTACCCCATCCCTGGCGCGCGGAGCGTGCAGGGGCTGCGCTGGAGGCGCCGCCAGGGGGGACCCAGCGCCGATCCAAGGACGTCGCGCGGAGCTCCGAAAGCTCATGCTCATGCAGCTGTGTTCCTCCTCGGTCCAGGGGGCCCGAGGCGGAGCGAAAGACCAGGGGCGCCCTGGGGCCATGACCCGCCTCTGACTACCTACCAAACCAACCCAACCCAACCCGAAGACTCGAATTTCGGGTTGGGGGGAGGGGTCGGGCTTCATACGGCTTCGTGTGTTTTGTTCGATGTTCCCCGACGCCCCCCCGCTGGAAATGGAGTGCAAATCGGAGACTCTGGGTTGGGTTGGGGTGGCTTGGTGGGCGGTGAGCCTCTGGCGACACCCGAGACATGGGCATGAAGCTGTTCCTGGTGCGCCCCACGCTCAGCAGCAGCAGGTGCCTCGAGCCTTCCAGCGCCGGCGGGGGCAGGCCCTCCACACCTCGGCTACACGCAGGAGTGACCCAAGGCAAAAGTTTGACTGGGGGATCGACTACAGATTTGATTTGACCCAAACTTGATTTTCACGTCGACTCTTCAACAAAAATACGTCAACCATTCGTAGATCTGCGAAAGTTCTACGAATTGCCCGTGGATTCGACAAGCAAAATCCATTCTGGGGCAAATCAATTCTGTAGTCGATCCCCCACTCGAAGAGTGGCCTTCGGTGCGCGACTTTCGCGGGCCGCGAGAAGCCAAACCTCGGGCGCGGCCTAAGCGACCCCTAGCAAACCAGCCCCTTCCGTTACGTCATCCTGGCCCTTCAAGCTTCCCTCCGGCCACATACATAGGTCATGGGGCGAGACAAGGGAGGCCTCACGGAAGGGGATGGTTTGCCAGGGGTCGGTTAGGCCGCCCCTGCAAACCCGCACCAGAAGGTCAGCGACCGGGGGTCCCTTTTGGGGCCCGCACCAGAAGGTCACTCCAGAGAAGGGTCCCTCTTGCGTCCAGTCGAGCACCCGCGGCGCGGCGGCATCGGCCCCCGGGCGCGGCGGAGCGCGCGCCGCGAGGGGCCGGGGCGACGCCGAGGCCGCCACGAAGGGAGCGGAACGGAACGGAACGGAACGGAAGTCTGCGTGCCAGCTCCGGTAACCGGAGCGGTCCCCTAGAGGGCAGACCGTGCGCTGAGCATGTCGGAAAATTAATGTCGGCAACGAGCACACGCCACGAAGGGAGCGGGGGATCCCGAGGGGAGCGGGCCCTGGACCCCGAGGCGCGGCGGCGACCGCAGGGCTTGTCGGCGCGAGAGGGGTGGGCTTCTGAGAAGAAGGCAAAAAGGGCTCCACTCGGCGGCGAGCCCCTCCGCGCCCCACGATGACGCCCCGCCACCCCCTCTCTCTCGATCCCGCTCCTCCTCCTCCCGCCCCGCCGTTCTCCGGCGGCGCGTCCAGGGGGCAAGCGAGAGGGGGCGGGCCTCCTCGGAAGGCTCGGCAGTCCCCCCCCAGCCTTCTGAGAAGTCGTCGAGGCCTTCCCCGAAGACTCGGCGCCGAGGACTTCCCAGAAGGCGCGAGGGCTTCTGAGAAGCCACGCCGCCTTCTGAGAGGGCCTTCTCCTTCTCCCTCCCCCCCCTCGCTCGCCGCCGATTCTCAGACGGCGAGGGCCCTCTTCGGGGGGGGGCCCTGCCGTCTCGGAGGACGCCGGCCCCACCCCCATCGCGCAGACTTCGGTGGCAGCTCAAGGGAGCCTGCCATACCATCTTGCTGGCTCTTGCGAATCGACGCTGCTCGACGCTGAATCGACGCCTGACTGGGAATCGACGCTGCTCGATGCTGAATCGATACGATTCGACGGGAATCGACGCCAGACTGGGGCTATCTCATCGATTACCAGAGGCTACCCGGCGCGAAACACTGAATCAAAAGGACACGCAAGGCTCCATAGACATGAAAGGCTGAATCAAAAGGCGAAGGCTACCGACCGCCACCCCCTCTGTGGTGGGACGCACAGAGACATACTAATACTGAATGTCCTCCTTGGAGGCGCCCGTCCGACCCGAATATATAGTATACCCGTCTTGTAGTATATCGTTTCCCGAACGGTGTGGCCAGAAAGCGACCGCCACGACGCATGTACTATAAGATTTCTCTGTGCGCACGCCGACCAAGTGGCGGTTCGGGGCTAGAGGTTCGAGGCGTGCGAGGTTTTCGGGCGGCTTCGCGGGTTCCCCTGGGGGCTCTGCGCCAGCCCTGGGGACGCTTCTCCCCTGGCAGCTGCGTCTCGCCGAGAACGTCCCAGGGGTGCCTAGATTGTCGCGAATGGCCGCCAGAGAAGCGAGTCATGACCCGAAAAAGCAAGCTCCCTCACTAGAAGAAACGGGAACCACAAATGTAAACTTGTGGCGCTCCGCGCGGATTTCTTGGATCTGCGCTGGGCCCCTTTTTCCCTGGCGCGCGGAGCGCGCCAGGGGCGGCTGTGGAGGCGCCGCCCCTGGAGGCGCGGAGGCGCGGATCGGAGGCACGGATCCAAGAAATCCGCGCGGAGCGCCAAACGTTTATGTTTATGGCGTTTTGTTATTCTTCTTCTTCGTCGAGAAAACAAAGCTCCAGGGGCCCAGGGGGCCCTCCCTGGGCAGGATCGTCCGAAGACGGCTCAAGATGAAGAGCTGGCCCTCGGGAAACCCCCAGGGTCCAGGGCCTTCTCCTTCATTGCGGCGACACTGCCGCCAATGAAAGGATTCCTGATGGAAACGGCTCGTGGATGCCAAGCCGTCCTTCAGGCCCAATTTTTCTCCTGAGCCGTTGTTTGGCGGTCTCGGGGCCTAGGAATTTCGTTGTAGTCGACTATGCACTCGGTCGATGACACGAGTCCCTTGTTGAACCGATGTTTCTGGAGAGTCGTGCCCTCCATGTGGATACCGATACAGTGCTTGAGATGGTCCCCTGCTGATGGGCTGAGAGATGCTGTCTCTCAACGAGACGTTCGCCTCCTTGGGGTTTGTGCTGGTGGGGCCAAGGGGTGCCATCAGGACTAGCAGCCAGCGGCCTCGCGCTTAAGGCGCGAACAGGTGGCTGACGGGCACCTCCCAGGAGGGGAAGAAGGAGGAAGAGGGGAGACGAGTGCCACCGAGGAAAAACACAAAACAAAAACGGGAGCGGACCCAGGACCGACCGCGCCTCAAGCCTCATCCTCATCCTCCGAACCAGGAAGGACCTCCAGGCCCTTCAATTTGTGGTCGAGGGCGAATGAGCCAAAGGGGGTGGGGCGGGGTCCCACTCCCGAGACCCGAAGCTCGATCCCACTGCGGGGGTGGCAGCCGCGCCACAGCTTACGCAGGCGGTCCCACGCAACAGACCCACGCGGGCAGCTTCCGTGGCAATCTTGACCGAGCTTCTGGGTGTTGTGCTCACTGTAGGCGCCACAAACACTACAGAACACAAAAGGGCCCACCGTCCAAACGCGGTGGCCCGCACCAGGCTTGCAGGGGGTGGCTTTCAAAATCTGGACCGTGCCTCCCGATCGCAGGCACCTGATGCACCTAAAGCCACCCTTGGGAAACCAGACAGGGTCGTGGGAGCCCTCGGGAGGCGCAGCATCGTCCGAGAGCCGAGGGACGATTCGGCGCCCCCTCCTGAGCCCCACCTCTCGGCGGGACGCGGACGCCAGGCCTGGCCCCGCACCTCGGATGGTCCTGGCCAGGTACTTCCCGACATACTGGACCAACCGATGAGAGCGGATCACCCGATCCTCGGCAACCTGATCAGAGGGGTGGAGGGCGGCGCCAGCGCGCGCCGTCTCGTCGGCAGCCTTGTTGCCGAGCCGCCGCCACCTAGCACCCTCGTCAAGGTCGTCGTCGCGCACTCGCGCATGACCCTTAACCTTGGTCACCACGATCTCACCCCCCAGGTCACACACACGGTCCCAAACCCCAGCGAAAACCCCAGGACCCGCTTCCCTGAGGAGCCCTCTCCTACACGGCGCGAATTGTTCTTGACTTTCGAATCATAACTCAGATGTCGGGCGGCCATTGGGGGCAGTCTGGGCAACCCCCAGGATGCTCTCGGGGAGGCGCTGCTGGAAGGCATCCAGAGGCGACAAAACATCCAATTCAGAGGAACAACAAGCAGCATAAACCAAGCTTCTCGCAGGTCCGCGCAGATTTCTAGCATTGGCGCTGGAGCTCCCTCCCGGGCGCGCGGGGCTCGCTGGGGGCGGCGTCAGAGGCGCCGTCAGGAGGGCCCAGGTGCCAATCCAATAATACCGCGCGGAACTCAGAGAACTTCTTTTGCTGCAACTTCTTCTTCTAACGTCCACAAGCCTCCCGAATCGCCTCGGCCTCGAGACCCGCGTCCCTGAGGGTCAATGTTAGGGGGAGGGCCGAGTGGGCCCGCACCAAAAGTCACTCTGGCGAAGGGCCATTCCCACGTGGTGGGTTCCAGAAACCCCAACAGAACAAAGCTTGCCATCTCTCGGGAAGTGGATGTTTGATTCCGCAGGCTTCCGCCGGTGGAGCCGCCGCCGCCGTTTCACTTCCGCCGGCTTCTGCCGGCCTTGCGCCGCCATCCGCCGAGGAAGAGATGCCAACTCTTTCGATCCTCGAAGTCGAGGCCCTTTCCGGAACCCCGCACGTAGCCGACGGATTCTCTCAGGACTCGCTCCTGGTGGTTCAAAGATGGGGTTCTGAGGGATGGGGTCCTGAGGACTAGGTGCCTCAAACAGCGTAAGTCCACCCTTGGATCCCTTCCTTACACGCAAGAGTGACCCTGGGTGAGAGTGACCTCTGGTGCGTGGTTTTCTGGGGGCCGCCGGGGGACCCAGCACAAACGTGCAAGACGCTACCATCGCATCGCGTGCGGCGATCGGGGACCCGATGGGCCCGCACCAAAAGTCACTCGGGCAAAGGGTCACTCTTCCGTGTAATCGATATTCCTCCCCCCCAGACCCCCGAGGTCATGATTTTTTCATTACGTCGACCCCCCGAGGTCTCCACCCATTCCCCGGGACTGGATTTTCATCCCGAGTCGAGTTCTGACGGTCCTGAAGCCGGGTACGGGCCCCCAGAGGCCGAAAATAGCGAGGAACCTCCCGTTGTGATTTTTGCATTGCCCGAGGGGGGTCTGGGCCTCAGGGCCCCATCTCTCAGGAGCCCATCTTCAGACCACCGACGCTGTTTAGGTGACCCAAAAGGGGGTCCTGCTGGAAGGGGGTGGTGCAGTAGATTTGCGGCAACTGTATTGCAAATCCATGGCGCCGAAATCTCTTGCGCGCTATGGGCCACTGGGCATGCGCGCAGTGCTTTGCGCCGAAACCTATGGCGCTCTATTGCAACCCACAAATCTGATGCACCGAATCTATTGCACCACCCCCTTTTCGCTGGACCCCCTTCTTGGGTCAACCAGATTGATGTTTCGTCGAAGAGATGGGAATGGGGCCCAGAGGCCACCTGCGAGCTCTTCCTACGCCTCCACTCCCCTCCCTGTCATCGCCACAGATCGGGCACGTCCTGCCTTAGCGTCAGGGGGGGCACGGACTCGTCGCCTGGCTCTCCCGCGACCCTGCTGGAGGTCCACGTTCCGACGCAGATGCTGACCTGACGCCATGCGTCGAAGAATAAACAACGACATAAACATACACATTTCGGAGGTCCGCGCAGATTTCTTGGATCGGCGCTGCATCCCCCTCCCTGCAGCGCGGAGCGCGCCAGGGGCGTCGCGGGAGGCGCCGCCAGGGGGGGCCCAGGGCCGCTCCAAGAAACCTGCGCGGAGCTCCGAGAAGTCCTGGTCATGCCATCGCGTGTTCCCCGAATGCGAGATACGCAGTGGACAGCCAGCCAGCGGGGCCAAGCACCAGACCCAGCAAGAACGCCACGACGACGCCCACTGATATCAGGACTCGTCGCCCGGCTCTCTCGCTGGACCACCCCCTTTTGGGTCAACCGTGATTGGCACGAACGACATGGGTACGGAAAAAGTGGGTAACAATGCCCAACAGCAGTTCCTGTTCATTTTGAACAGGACTCGCTGTCGGTGTCGCTGCGGCCTGTGCCCATTCGAGACGGAAGGCCGCCTGCCCAACAGCGGCCGCTGTTGGTCTGGGGCAACCTTTGTTGTTGGGCATCGCACCCGCTCTTTCCGTACCCCCTCCGGGCGTCCGAGCGTGAGCTCGCTTCGTGGCGGCGAGGGCCGGCGGCCGCGCGGGCGCCGCCAGCAGGAGCGGCCGAGCGGCCGCCAGCACCGCCAGCGGCAGCGCCAGCGCGGGCGCGGCGCGGCGCCGCCGGCGCATGGGGCGCCCGCGGACTCGCGCTGGACGAGGATCGACCCAAACCCCCTCGCGGAATGACCCCAAAAAATCACGACGGGAGGTTTTTCGCTATTTTCGGCCTCTGGGGGCCCTTCCTGGGCCTCAGGACCGTCCAAAAAGGACTCGGGACGAAAAACTGGTCCCGGGGAATGGGTGGAGACCTCGCGGGGTCGACGCAATGAAAAAGTCATGACCTCGGGGGTCTGGGGACGACGATCGAGACAGAACTCGGCGGCGAGCGCGGGGGGAAAGTGAGAAGGAAAAGGCCTTCTCAGAAAGCTCGGAAGGCCACCAGCCTTGTGAGAAGTCTTCTAAGCTTTCCCCGAAGACACAGAAAACTTCTCAGAAGGCGCGAGGCCTTCTGAGAAGTCCCGCCGTCTTCTGGGAAGGCCTTCCCCTTCTCATTTCCCCCCCTCGCTCGCCGCCGAATGGGGCGCCCACGGACTCACGCAAGACGACGATCGCGCCTGATGAGCAGCGGTATCGGCACCCTCTTGCCCCCCAATCAAAACATAGAAGGGGGGCAATGCAACCAGTAGTGTTCTGCCGCTGTGGGGGACTTGGGAGAGGACGGCCAAAGAATCGCGACGACGACAACGACATCCACGAGCAGGCCAAACACGAATGTACCCATCCATCGCCCAGGGCCCGCCGCCGCCGCCGCTGCCGCATTCGTCGTTGTCGTCGTCGTCGTCCTCGTCGTCTTCGTTGTCCTCGTCGTCGTCGTCGTCGTTGTCGCCGTCCGTCGAGGTTCGCGTGACGGCCCGCCCACCCCGGGGGCATGTCTTGGTCGCCGTCCTGCACACTAACAGGGCCTGTCGCGCGGGCGACGGCCGCACGCGCAGAGGGGATGGGGCCAACGGGCCTCGGATGACGCCACGGGTGCGGAGCGCGCCCAGCGGCCTGCGCAAGGAAAGGGGTCCCGGTGGCGAGGACGAGGATGGTTAGCGGCGGTGCTGCGCTGACCTGGCGGCTAGCGAGACCTCCGGCGCCGTAGTGTTTGCTCACAGCGTGGGGGCTTAGCATGGGGGAAGCGGGTCCTGAGGAGACAGGTCCTGGACCCTGGGGCCTTCCCCCGGGCCGAGATCTTCATGCGGAGTCGTTTTCTGACAGTCCCAGGGCCCGTACCCGTGGCGGGCCCCGAGAGCCCGAAGAATGCGACACATCTCAGGACCCGTTTCCTATAGGACCAATTCCCCCCATAGCGAGAAATCTCGACCCCTTCCCGAGAACCGGTCGTTCCTTCCGAATCGGTGCCTGACGGTGCGGCCGGGGCCCCTGGGAGGCCGGAAGCCATCTGCCATTCCTTTCTTTTTTCGCAGCGCGAGGAGGCCTGGGCGTATGGTCCGGCACCGTGCCACTCCATGGCACAAAATGACGTGATCTTGTGCCACATATTGCCTGGCGGGGGCTCCCATTGCCATAACTTCTTGAGGCCGCCTCTCCCTGGCGCTCTCCGAAGCCTCTAAGACGCGACTGTGATGGTTCTTGTTCCCAAGGCGGCCAGAGAAGGCATCCACGATGCTCAAGGGCATTCACATTGACTCGACAGACCCGAAATGAGGGGGCCCAAAAGATTTTGCATGGGGCCCAAATATACAGCCGAAATGCAAAAAACATGTTCTCAAAGTGTGTTGCCTGTTACCTGTGTTGGCTCAGAAAAGTATCTGGCCGACCAAGCCATGACCCAAGACGGCAACGGAGCACCCAAACAAGCAACCATAAAGGCCAAGAGGGGTCCCAACAGGACTCCGCGAGAGTTCAAGAGTGCCTCTGCAGGGATCCCACAGTCCGACGAGGGCCCCAAGTCGATTTAACCCCAAATACATCCCACTAGTCATTCTAACATCTTCCCATTCCTCTCCATCTCTGTTCGTTTGTTGTGTTGTCATGCTTGACTGTCGTCTCTCGTTCTCATGTTAGAGATGGGCAGATACAGAGATGTGCATACTGTATGTATGTATGTATATATATATATATATATATATATATATATATATACATAAGAGAGCGTGATCCACCGCCGCTTTACTGTGGAAAATTGCCAACTTTTTCCTCTGGAACCCGGGGGTCGCCCCCCCCTCCCCCTCCGAACCCACCCCCCCCCCTGCTGGAACCCCCCCCCCCCCCCCCCCTCCCCCGGCAAAACCCCCCCTCCCCTAACCCCTCCCCCCCCCCACCCCCCCCCCCTCCCGCTCGAAAACCGAGGGGGTCACTACCGGTTCGAACCCCTCCCCCCCCCCCCCCCCTCCGGATCCGGGTTCGAACCCCCCCCCCCCCCCCCCCCCCCCCCCCCCCCCTACTCACCGCCAGCAAACGACTCCCGGTCCCCACCACCGTCCGCATCACATCCCCCACTGGTGTTCCCAGCACCACTGTCCTCACCACCGCTGTCCCCACTGGTTCCACCACCGCCCCTACTGTCCCCACCAGTGGCCCCACCACTGTCGCACTGTCCCCGCTGTCCCCAGAACTGTTCCCACCACGGTTCCACTCTCCCCACTGTCTCCACGGCCCCAACCACTGCCCGACTATCCCCACTGTCCCCACTGACTCCTCCGCTGTCCCACTGAGCTGTCCCACTGTTCCCACCACTGTCCCCACTGTCCCCACCACTGTCCCCACTGTACCTCTGTCCCATTGTCCCACCGCCGTCCTCGCCACCGCCTTCACCACTGTCCCCACCACCATTGTACCCTCCACTGTCCCACTGTTTCCACCTCATTCCCATTGTCCCCACACCACTGTCCCCACCACCACCGTCACCACCACTGTCCACTGTCCCCCCCTGTTCCCACCATTGTCCCCACCACTGTCCCCACCACTACCGTCCCCACCACTGTCCCACTGTCCCACTGTCCCCACCACTGTCCCGCTATCCCCTCACCACTGTCCCCACCAACACCGTCCCCACCACTGTCCGCACCCCCACTCGGTTTTCGAGGGAGGGGGGGGTTCGAACCGGTAGTGACCCCCCCCGGTTTTCCGGATCCGAGGGGGGGGGGGGGGGGGGGGGAGGGTTCGAACTGGAACTGGTAGTGACCCCCTCCCCTTTTCATGATGAGCAGGGGGGGGGGGGGGGGGTTTCGAACCGGTAGTGACCCCCCCGGTTTTCGGAGGGGGGGGGGGGCCGAGGGGGAGGGGGGGGGGGGGGGGGGGGGTTCGAACCGGTAGTGACCCCCCCCGGTTTTCCGAGAGGGTTCGAACCGGTAGTGACCCCCCCCGGTTTTCCGCCAGCAGCGGTAGAACACGCTCTTTCATATATAAAGATCTTCATGTGTTCCCCTCGTCATTGAAGCATGCTCTCCCCTGATGCTAAGTCTGCTAAGTTGAAAGATGTGGTTGCTCGAAGAAATGTTCCCTGTTGATTCGTACTAAAAAGAGGTTCGGCATAATCGTGCCGGGCGTCTCCGATGGTGTTGTTCCTGACTTCGAGGCAGATGGTCGCCAGAACTAAATCAGGTTGTGTGTTACCTGATGTATACAAGATGTTACTGCTCCACCTGGACGTGGACAAAACTGGTTCGTTTCCCGGAATCTCGAGTAAGTGCATTCCTGGAGGAAATCCGTTTTGGCAATGTTCGCAGCTTCGCCATCTGCCAACTTCTTCATAGTCTTCTTGATGAGGCATTGCGGCATCATTCCCTAACATCAACCGTTAGCATAGGAAGCAGGGATTTCCCTCTGCCTCCAGCAGGGCAATTCGGTCGGATGCTGAGACAGTTGGGGGAAGCATGCCACGATTCGGGCCAAGAGGATACGAGTGTCGGCCGTCGACCACTCCGCAGTGATGCTGGGCTGTCCACTGCACGACTCAGAGCTTGCGACAAAGAAGAGGAGGACTCGCCCAATCATTCATAAGCCATGCGCCGTCCGGCGCGTGGGCAAGAACACAGTCTCAAGCAGCGACGCGAAATGGAGGGAAGCGGATCCAGAGGAGGAGGAGGAGGAGGAGGAGGAGGAGGAGGAGGAGGAAGGAGGAAGGAGGAAGGAGGAGGAAGGAGGAAGAGGACGAAGAGGAGGAACGACCGACCGAAGAAGGTCACGCAGAGCGACGCCGAGCAAGTCGGAGGAGGACGAGCTGCGAGCGCTGCGCACGTGCGCGCAGCCTGCTCCGCACGGGCGCAGGGTGCAGGAGGGGGACAGGGTTAGGCGAGGAGAGATGCTGGAAGGCAAAGCGACTCAGATCAAAGGCAAATGTCCGAGGACAAGCGCGTTCATGGACTGAGCGGGAGGGGGGAAGATGCGGGAGGGAGGTACAGCGGAGGCCAGTCCACAAGAAACCTTCCGCGAGAAGCCCAATCCTGAGACCCCAGGACGTCCATAGGTCTGGGAACGCCACGCCTTCCACAGCAAATCCTCGAAACCCAAGAAACCCAGGGCACCCTGGAGGCAAGCAGGGTGTTTCTTGGCATGGGCCCCCACTGTAGGGACGATGGGGGGAGGAGACAGGAGGGAAACAGAAAAAGCGGAGGCAGGAGGCAGGAAGGGACGCGGGGGCAGGAGTGACGCGGGGGAGGAGGCAGGAAGAGCCACACTAACAGGAAAACACGGGGGCGCGCCCATCCCGCCTTGGCGATACCCCACCGCCGGGCGCGCGACCGCCAGCGCGAGCAGGAGGCGCTCCAAGGTTTCCTTGCTCGCCCGGGTGGGGGGAAGTGTCGCACGGAAGCCGCCTCGAAAGGCGGGCGCAGGACGGAGGGCTGAGCAACGGAGCCCCGGCTGATCCAGGCAAGAGCCACCCCACTGATGGTCTGGATTCCAGAGGCTCTGCGCTTCCCTCCTGCGCAAAACCTCCCTCCTTTTTCCTGCCTCGTGAGTCTTCGAACTGTGCTAAATGTGGGCAGTACTCTGTTGTCAGGGTCAGGCAGGGAAACCACGTCAGCCCATGCACAGTTGCCAGGAGTGGGCAGATCACCTCCCGAAGTGTGACCTTGCGGCCTTCTTGGTCGGCTTTCCCGCAGCTGAGAGCTCGAATGGCCGAAAGCTCGCTACATCAGTGCGAGATGCTCCCTCTGATAGCTGCCGCCAATTCGTGGGTTCCCCCGCTCCGCTCCCCAGACTTGTCCCTCGCTCCGCGCTCCGCCTCGGAAGGAGAAAGGGAACGAGAGAGAGAAGGAGCGAGGAGGGAGCAAGGCGAGAAGAAGGCATCATAACCAACAGGAGGCGAGCGGGAGAAAGTTCATCCCTCCTCCCTGCTCCACGTTCTCTGGCCGCCTCCACCGTTCTGCTCCTTTCTCCTCCCCGCCCTGCCTTGCCTCTTGGGGCTGAACCCTGGAGGTGCCGGCCCGAGATGCTTGCCGGCTGTGCTCGCCCACCTCCGAGAGGCGGTCGAACGATCTTGGACGGCGTGCCGGCCGTCCTTCGCTGGTGCCGCCTCCCCGAGCGCAGCTGCACGGCGCTTCGACGGGAGGCCCGGGCAGCGCCGTGCGCGCTGGGCTCGCCACTCCACTGCCTCGAAATAACCGCGGCGGCGCCGCAGGTGGTTGAGTTGCGTTGAGTTGTTTCACCCGTCGCGGTGCTGTTCCTTTTGCCCTTCTCTGCACCCTCGTGCCTCTCCACTGACACCACCCCTTCTCCTTTTCATGCCTCAGCATGCTGCATCATACATTGTATGATGAGTCCTTCCCCTACTCCTCCCCCGCTCCTCCTCGTACTCCTGCGGCCACTTCTGTGCAGTCGGGTCTGCAGAGGAGCACAGCGCATCTCCCTCCCACTTTTCACCTCCTCCTTCTCTTCCAGCCGCTGCTGCCACGCTGCCGGGGGGGGGGGGGAAACTCCATGTTGCTGTCCGTACTGTTGCTACGCTACCAGCCGCTACCCACCTCATTTCGGCATTCCGGCGCGCGCGTCGCCAGGCGAATCAGACGAAAGAGCGGCGGGCAGAACGTTGCGCGCAGCTAATTTTAGCTGGATCCACCCATACGGAGATGCACGCACAGACCCCGCATGCTTGAACAGAAAGATCGAGCAGGTCGCCCATTGGCTGAGGGAGACAAAGGGAACACCAAGGCAAGGGGAGAGGCAGATGCTCGTTTTTGTCACCATTTGCGGCAATAACAGCCACTGGCCGTGGGTAGCGCTTGGGCGGGATGGGGCACGTTGGGGCGGGGGGCGCTACGATCGCCATAGTGTGCGCCGAAACACCAGCACGTGTGGGGGGGGTCGAGGCCCCCCCCCCCTACGCTCGATTGGTACCCTTACAACTACCCTCGGGGAGGGGGGGCGGCACCAGCATGTGACGGGGGCCCCATGCCCCCCCCCCTTGCCCCACCCACGAGCGATCGCCACTGTGACCCAGGGGGGCGAGGGGGTTGGCCCGGGCGACGGCCGTTACGCGCCAGAGGATGGCACAACATTTTTTTGCGTCGGCGGCGAGGCAAGGGTCGTTTGCACGCGGAAAGGCCTAAGCGGGGGTGTCGTTAGAGCGAATTGACCCACCAAGCAGGAGGGCGAAGAGGCGGAGGACGCGGCCGAAAGCGAGGGCGGAGGGAGCGAGCCGCTCAGGGGGACGGGTCACGCCCCGAGCGCGGTGACACAAAAACACTCGCAGGAAGGAGGGGGGAGACAGAAGCAGCAGACCCAGCAAAGCGGGCGCGCCGCGGCGCCGCCGCCGCGGGCGCGGCCGCCGCCGCGGCGCGCGGGAGGCCCGCACACGCCGCTGGCCAGCCCTTCGGGCGGCAGGGGCCGCCCGCCGCCGCGGCCCGCGCCACGGAAGGCCGCGGCGCAAGGTCGCCGCGCCGCGCCCGCGGCGCCGCGGCTCGCGCCGTCCATGGGCCGGCCGGCCATTCGAAGCGCGGCGCCGGCCGTCGCGCCCGACGCAGCCGCTGCCCGCCGTGCCCGCGCCGGTGCTCATCATCCAGGGGGCCCGGCTGCCGGGCTTCGCGCTGGGGCGGCCCCCCGTGCAGCCGAGCGCAGTCAGAGGCCTCCCGACGAGGTGTACTTGCTTCTGCGACCCTGGATCGTGGAAGAGGTCCAGCCTCTGAGGCGAACGCGCGCCCAATGTGGCTGCTCCCCGGGGATCGACGTCTGAGGAAGGGGGGTTTGCATGGCCCGCGCCCGAAGTGCAGCTCGACGTCTCGGGTGGGCTCAATCGGACGCTGAGGTCTCGAGCAAGGTTGCTTCAATTTAATCGCCGTTCAAGAGCGCAGGTCTAACGAACTCCAATCCCATCTTCCTGGTAGCACTGGCCAATGATCAAGATCCTTCTGCTCCCCACTGCCACACTCCTCCTGCCGGCCCCTCCGTCCCATACTATTCCCGCTACGCGCTCGCTGGAAGTCGGATGGCGCCAATTTGTACACTTGCACCGGTCCTGGTTGGGCCGACCTTGGAACACACATCGGTGAATGTGCCTTCCAGGCCAAGGCTGGAGGCTACATGCACCGATCCTGGGCCCAGGATGGGCCCGGATCGGCGCCCTACGGTGAGCCTGGATCTCCTGCGTCGCGATTCGCTCAAAACGTGGGCGCCAGGACGCTTAGGCATCTTTGAAGGGGCCCAGGGATACACAACTAAATACACACACCCACGATCCCTGATATATTACAATATAGTTTCTGAGTTTTCGTCTTCCCCCCGCTTCCAATATTTTCCGATATTATTCTAAGGGCCGACAATGAATTGTGTCTGTGTTTTCTCCCTCTGAATCTTCCCTGAGGCCAAATTTTCACCTGGATTTGTTTGTTAGCGACCCCGCGGCCCGGCAAGCTCCTGCGCTCCACGACGTGAGTTATCGTTTCCGCGGGCCATAGATAAACCAACAACTCATTTTTGAAGCTGCGGCTCTTCAACAAGGGACCTGCGGCACATTTGGCCTTCGAAGCCGTAGCGAAAGGGAGAGATGAACAACACGTGGCGCGGGCGACGACGGCGAAGACGAGGACATGGCGGAGAGAAGCGCAAGTGCTTCTACGAGCAACGGCCCGCCCCACGGACCAGGTGCGTGACGTCATGGCGCGCTGCCCCGCGCCACGCGAAAACGGCGACGGCCGCTCGAGCCGCCGCCGAAAGCAGAAACACAGACGAACAGCCGCCGCCAATGGATGGAGAGGGACGTAGCGGCGCCAAAACGTCAGAGCGTCGTCAACCTCCTCCTGCTCCTCCTCCTCCTCCGAGGAGGAGGAGGCGGAGGAGAAGGAGGAGGAGGAGGAGGAGGAGGAGGAGGAGGAGGAGGAGGAGGGGGGAGGCGGGCGGCGGCGTGAAGCCCAATGAGACACCAAGAAGGCAACAGTGACAGGGGAGTGCTGCCAGCGAGGCGCCCGCACCGCTCAGCCGACGGGCAAAAGGTCGAGCGAGCACGCTCGCGGCCGCCAAAAGACCCGAGGACGACCGCCAAATATTCAGGGGGTCGCGGCGGGCCGCCGCGGTCCCTGGCATCTTTGGCGGGCGCCACCCCCCG
This sequence comes from Prorocentrum cordatum, assembly GCA_963575745.1. NCBI lineage: Eukaryota > Dinophyceae > Prorocentrales > Prorocentraceae > Prorocentrum > Prorocentrum cordatum. The sequence goes on from CAUYUJ010003614.1 coordinate 362,333, forward strand.
GAGCCCGAACCAAAAAGTCCGAGGAAGCCTCCCTGGAAAGCAAAACGCAAGCGCGCACACACACACAATAATCCATGGAGAGGCTTCGGCCAAATGATTGGCAGGCCCCACCACCAGCAGGCCCACCCCCAGGCCGCCCCCGGGGGGGTCCGGCGAGTGCAGAGGGCAGAAAAAGCCACCCTCAGAAGAAGCACCCCGATGCGAGCCAGGCCCTCCGCAAACGCAGCCAGGGGCGGGGCATCGAAAAGGGCTGGGGCCGTCTCTCGTGAGTGCCCGATGCTGTCTAGTACACGCCGATTGTCGGGGTCGAGGGTGACTGCACTCTCCTCCCTTGGGAGTTGGGGGGGAGGCGGGCGTCGGGCCGCGGGGCGCGGCTGGCGGGCGGGGCGCGGCGGGGCGTGGGTGTGAGGATGCCGACGAGGAGGGACTGCTCGGCATCGGGCGGGCGGGCGGGGGTGGTGGTGCCAGGGGGGGGTGGGGCGAGGCGCGGCGGGGAGCAGATTGGAGGATGCCGACGGGGAGGGGCTGCTCGGAGTCGGGCGGGCTGGCGGGGGAGGCCGGTGGCGGGGGGGGGGCGAGGCGCGGCGGGGAGCAGATTGGAGGATGACGATGGGGAGGGGCTGCTCGGAATCGGGCGGGAAGGAGGAGCAGGTCTGCGGGTGGCGATGTCCCACGAAGGGCGGACTGGCTTTCCAAATGTCAGGCCGCGGAACATGATGCAAAGCAGAAGTGGACCTGAAGACGCTCCGAACTAAGATGGTCGAGCAACAATGTGGTAATGGATAGGGAATAGGTGGTAATATCTGGCCCCGCGGAAAAGATAACTCACGTAGTGGAGCGCAGCAGCCGGCAAGGACCAAGGGACCCCTGCGGGCAGATGCTTGCCAAATATCATCTGTCGTGATTGCTTCGGAAACAGAGGCAGTCTGGTCTTCGGGGCAGAACTCGGATCTCCGGCAGCCACTCGGGACAGTCCCAACCCAGGAGCGCTCTCTGCGAGGCGTAGCTGCTGGAAATCATCCCGAAGCGAGAAGACCGGCAAGAGGTCGCCAAGGGCTCGTCAAGGACGCCGTGTATGCTTGACACCCTACGACGCCGTGTACGCTCGACACACTACGACGAATCTCAGAGGAGAAAGCAAGACCACCGCAGCAGAGAATCCAAGGGGGGGGACCACCCACGGGCGCTGGCACGCCCAGGCGTCACTCAGTAATTGCCGGGCGTCGCTCGCGTGCCAGCGCCCCGGGGTGGCTTCCCCCCGACGGGTTTTCGGCGGCGGTTGTCTTCGTTTCTCATGCGAAAAAGTGGGCTTTGTCTCTCCTCCTCCTCCTCCTCCTCCTCCTCCTCCTCCTCCTCCTCCTCCTCCTCCTCCTCCGCCTCCGCCTCCTCCTCCTCCCCGCCCGCGCGACGCGTCCTGCAGCTCCTCCAGGCCCCAGGGGGACCCGGCCCCCTCGAGGCTGCCGTGCAGGAGGGGCCCGCGCACGCCGTCGCCCAGGGACGCGAGCGTGAGGGACACGTCCTCGGCGATGGCCTGGGAGGGTGGAGGTGGAGGGAGGCGGACCAACAACCCCCCCTGGCACTCCCGCGAGGAAGAGCGAGCGCAAATCCCAACCCCCAGCCACCTCCGCGGACGCGACGCGGCCAACCCCCCCCTGCACGCAACGAGCAACTCCCCCCCCCCCAGCACCCCCGCGGACAAGCCACGGCCACCCCCCCCCGGCATTCCATGGGGGGGCGATTATTAAAAGATTCAGAGTAGCCATTGTGGCTCAAGCCATCTGGCTCAAATGCGACACCGTCGCCATGCGGCTCCGTGCTTGACTGCATCCATGCCATAAGTAAGGCTGGCCCAAGACGGGCCGCCTCCTCCAGCGTTCTCCCATCCGCTCCCTAGGGTGAACCCTCGTGCGGGCGTGGGTCCTCTTGTCAGCACGACGCCTCCTCGCTCGCAGTGCAGCGGTCTCTCGGCGGCTTGACGGACGCCAGCGGCACGTCGCTTGCGCAGGCCTGCGGGTGCTCCAAGAACAGATTATGGAAGTGGTGCAAGTTTTGCCGAGGTCCACTCGCCCCGGCGGAGCTACCGCTTCGTCAGGATCGCCCTCCTCGTGGTGCTCGCTCTCCCGCTCGCCCGCCACCTTGGTGGACGCAGCACCACTTGCAGTGGGACCAACAGCAATGGGCCGAGCTTCCTGGGCACAAAGCATGAAGAGCACGTTCGAGCAATCGGGTCTCCTTCCGCCTTCAGCCTGAAGCCGTGGGAGCGGACAGTCGGTGCGACGGCCCAGATGAGTCCAAGCTCCCGCAGAGGGTGGCTCTGCTCACAGGCACAGGCGACAGTGCAGCGGCCGCGAAGTACCAGGTCAAGCTGGAGGAGCTTCGCAACTCCAGAGCAGACTCGGAGGTGTCTGTCGACATGGCCAAGGTGGTCCAGGACAAAGCTGAAACCAGGCTCCAGAAGGGCGTCGAGAAGCGTGAGCGCCTCCAGGAGCAAGTGGAGGAGGCACAGGCAGAGGTGCAAATCGAGTCCAAGAGCCTCCACTTGGCGCGCCCCAGATACAAACGATCTGTGCGAAGCCTACACACGATTGGCATCGAGTACGAAGCAACGCCTGAGGCATCGGCCCACCCTAACTCGACTTGGCCAAGCTGTTGGACGGGTCCGAGCTGG
>CAUYUJ010003614.1:370000-395000 GCA_963575745.1 Prorocentrum cordatum
CTCAAAAGGCTCTCGTCGCCACGGCTGCATACCTCCTTACCACTCATGCAAAGCTGGAGACCTCCTAGATGGAGTCCGAATAGATGTGGTCAGAGGCTCGCGACGCATCTCCGATGCATCGGCAATGCACCGGGGATGTTGGCGATGCATCGAGGCCGGCGTGGAGAAACTTGGGCCCCACGTCGAGAACCCAGGACACGAAGGGACAAGCGCGCGCGAGCACGACACGAGGGGAAAGTACGACGCCGCGCGCGCTGGACGCGCCACGCGGCTTGGATTAGATCGGGCGTGCCTTCCTTCCGGCGGATTTTGGATGAAAAATAGAACAAATACGCCAGAAATGTCAGAAATAGTCAAAACATCGTCCCCAGAGTATTTCTCACTACTTTTGAGTCTTCCTCCTGCAAAAGCACAAGCCCGACTCAAGGCTTGGACCGAGCTTCTCGCCGCGGAGCGTCCTCGAGGTCTCTCTGGAGCCTCCTGCGCGGGCGCGCGCCCGGGCGTGTGGCCAGGCTGCGGGCAGGGCAGCACGCTACTCGTGGAGCAGGGGCCGACCGTCCCAGCACTCTCGCAGGCCTACCGTTTAGGTCATGCAGGCGTGTCCTCCTACAGGGGGATTCTGGATAGTCAAACAAGTACGAAAAAATGTGAATAAATACAAAACAAATCGTCCCCTGTCGATTTTTCTACTATTTTTGAACATTCCTCCTGTAGGCGGACACGCCCGATTTTGGCCTACCACGAAGAGCTCCTCGAGCGACCGAATGTTCCAAGAACGGAAATAGTGTTTTTCGAAGAGAAAGCCGACGTGTTGAAACAAGACTGGCTCAGCAAGGAATGCTCTGAGAACGTTGCGTGCGAGCGAGCGACAGGCGGTGTTTTTTTTTGTGGGCCTGTAGGCAAGCAAGGACGCCTCGCCGATGCCTGGGACGCACAAGGACACGCCCGTACTAGGAGCCTTGTTTGGAGACGCAAGAGCCGAACTCTAAACACCGCCCGCCACTGGTAATGTACCAGTGGCGCGTTATTTTCTCAATCCCAAGACTTTTTCGAGGGTCGGGGACGACGTCGGGGCGGTGTGGTGTATACTTTTTCCCCGTCGTCCCGCGGAACCACCGAAGAATGCACACGCCAGGATCCCGTACACACCAGGATCCGCGCTCCTGTGCGAAATTTTCTTTTGTTAGCAGCCGCAGGCGAACGCGCCAACGGCGAGTAAGGTCCGAGCGGGCCGCGCGGGGGCCTAATTACCTAGCGCGGAGCAGAGCAGGACCTGCCGCCGAAGCCTCAGCGCCGGGGCAGCCCTGTGCGAATTTCTGCGCGGGGTCGGAAAACGCCTCTGTGCATAGAGGGCTCCCGAATGGCATGGCCAGAAAAAACGCCGCCACGGCGCCGACGCGCCATACGCAGGCCTTCCGAGCGCGCACGTCGCCCTTACTTTCTACTGTTCAGTCGGGCGTGTCCCCCTACGGGGGGATTTTCGTCGAAAAATAAAAAATACGCCAAAACATTCCAAAATTGTAAAAAATACTCCAAAAATAGTCCCCTGACTGTTCTTTGACTATTTTTGAATATTCCTCCTGTAGAGGGACGGGCCCGACTTAAGTCTAATGTCTGGACGCCGCCGGCTGCCTCCGCTCGGCGCCGAGGGGACGCCAAACGCCAAGATCCGGGGGCGCACAGACATGGATCAGCGACCCATGGATTTGGCGCGGGGTCGCCAAATCCATGGATCGGGGGAAATGCCCTTCCCAAACTGCGGCCAGTGACGCCTCGTTCGACGGCTGAAATCCGTGATTTCCCATGGAGGCGGGACCCGTCGCTAATCCACGCCCCCTTAATCCATGTTTGCGATCGCCTGAAAGATTGGGATACGTTTAGGTCGGGCCTGTCCTCCTACAGGCGGATTTCGGAAGGAACGCGAAACACGGTCAACAAGTGCCCCCACAGAGTCAGACCAGCACGAAAGATCGTCCCCAGACTGTGCTTGAAGCTATTCTCTCGAATGTTCCCCCTGTAGACGGACATGCCCGACTTGAGCCAGACACCGGGAGGGGGAATACGCCTCGAGCTGGCACGCCACTCCACGCCCGATCGGCAGCCTCGGTCCCGAACTGGCCCGCCTCGGCGCTCCCGCGCGCCGCAGCTGCCCCCTCGTCGAGGTGCGCCTCGACCCTCGCAGTGGCGAGGCCAGACCAGCAGCGGCGAGCGAGGGGGGGGGAGCGAGAAGGAGACGGTCTTCTCTCGACGGTGGACAAACCTCCCTTTAGTAAACCTCCCTTTAGGGAAAACGGCCTGGGACGCAAACCGACGGATCAGGACCCGCAAAAATGACGGCCTCGACGCCCTCTCACGAACAGAAAACGGCCAATTCCTTAATCCACGTGTCAGGGTAGGAGGTCTGTCCAGCCCCGACTCTCAGAGGGCGGCGGGACTTCTCAGGAGGCCTCGGGCCTCCGGAGAGACTTTGTGCGCCTTCGGGCAAGGCTCAGGGAGCATCTCGGAAGGCGGGGGGGACTTCCGACCCTTCTGAGCAGGCCCGCCCTTTCTCACTTCCCCCCCCCCTCGCTCGCCGCCGACACCGCAGCGGGGCGCGAGCCCGGCCCAAAGGTCTGCGCGCTGCCGCTACCCCCCGGCTGAAAGGCCGGCGCGGACGGGCCACAACGCAGCTCCGCGCGCGCTGCGGGACGAAGTGGTCGAGACACTGGCCAGGATGGACCTCTGGGAGGGGTCAGGGGATCGATCCTGAGCGGATTTGGGTCGAAGCTCCGCAGGGGGAGGGAGGGGGAGGAGGAGGAGGAGGAGGAGGAGGAGGAGGAGGAGGAGGAGGAGGAGGAGGAGGAGGAGGAGGAGGCGGAGGAGGAGGAGGAGGAGGGGGAGGAAGGAGGGACTGGACCAGACCTGGCGTCCAGTAGAGCAGTTGCCTGGGCGCACCTTCTCACAGTTGCAGCCCTCGAACTCGACATTTGCCGGCGGCGGTATTAGTACGCACCTGGCAGACCCTTCCGCAGGAACATCTGTAGGCTTCTGCACACTAGATCCCACGCACAATATTCCACAAGTAACTAGGGATCCACACCTCTTACGGTCCCACACATCGGGTTTTCACGTGTCTGGATGCACCCACAAGGCTCTACACAAGCAAGGTTAAGCAATGTTCCGCAATTGCCAAACTGAGCACTTCCGCATCATCAGATTGTGGGCTTCGCAACCCCGTATTCAGAGAGAGCGATCATTATACCGCGACGACCACCATCAGGACAACATTTGGAAGCACACACACACAGAATGGCCAACATGCTCCAGCTTGTAGTCACAATGGCGGCCTGGGCCGTCTGATACTGGCTAAAGTGCAAACGCACAACAGGAAACTGACATGAGAGAGAAAGGCTTCGGCCGAAATGTCTACTGGAGTGCAAAGCGGAGGGGATGCGGCAGCATTAGCAGCCGAGGAAGATGGAAACTGAGCCAGGAAAAAGAAGGACTTGGACGGGAGAAAGGATTCATAGCAATTGGCTGGATGCGGGGGACACGTCGCAAAGGGACGGGGGATGAAAGAATGGTGTGTGCGTGTGTGTGTGTGCGTGTGTGTGCGTGTGTGTGTGTGTGTGTGTGTGTGTGTGTGTGTGTGTGTGTGTGTGTGTGTGTGTGTGTGTGTGTGTCTGTGTGTGTTTTGGTGCTTTGGTGCATTCTAGCGGCCGGGTGTCTTCGCCGCGCAGCCGCCGTGCGCAGGGCTCTCGAGCGGGGAGGCCGCCTGCCGAACCACTCTCGAGAAGGCGCCATTGCCAACCTGCGCTTCCGTGCTGAGACTGCGCCCATCAAGCACCCCGAGACGGATTGGGGACCCTCCGTGGTCCCATCCAGCCCCAGGCCCCACGGGCGGGCCCCTTTGGCTCCTGGCCCAGGGGGGTGGACAGAAAACGAGAACCCTTCACCGCCGAACAGAATCGCAACACGTCTCCCAAACACGGCACATTGACTGCGAACAGCGACGACGCATGCAGGCAGGGCTCAGAAGCTCGCTCATGAGGCCATCCGCGCAGCTGGCACTATTGCTGCAACTCGGGCATGATGCCATCCGCGCAGCTGGCACTCTTGCTGCTATCATGGGCTTCGGCGGATCTCTCGCCTGACGCGCTCCACGAGCTCTTCGACCTTTTCCTTCGTGGCCAAAGAACCATCTCGCCGTCGAAGTGGGGCCCACTCCCGTCCGCCATCGAGCTGAAACCGTCTCCACGACTCTCGGGACCCGCCGTGGGGTCCCCTCCAGAGGGAGGCGGTGGTGGAGGAGGCGGGGGCCCGCTCGGCGACCAGGGCGGCCGCGGCTCCCAGGCCTCGGTGATGGGGTAGTTGGCTCCCCGCATCATCTCTTCGTCGTCCTCGAGCTCCGTCATCCTCGCCAACTGCTCCTCGATCACGGCCGTGCCATGAGAGGAGCACGCATGAGGGACCATGCGCCACCAGGCGTCCAGAAGCCATCGCAGGCGGTGCTGGTCTGCCATTGCCCCGCGCTCGCGAGCGGCCAGGCGATGCACGAAGGGCTGACGAAGCCTCAGCCACTGTCGCAACCGTGTTGTTTCGGCGGCAAACCAGGTGGCCGGCAGCGCCCTACTCAGCACGCGGGTTCTGGGAACCACGACGCAGCCGCCTTCCAGCAAGTCGTCGACCCGCTCCTGGGAGTCCTTGGAGTCCGCCGCCGCCGTGACGAGGGCGCCGGTGATCAGGCGGCCGTCGAACTCGACCTCGAAAGAAACGCCGACCTGCCTGAGATCGATCCGCGCGCACGGGGCGGCGGGGCAGGTGGCCGCGCTCTCGCCCCCGCGCAGGCCCCGCGAGGTGCCGCCCGCGTCCCCAGCCACGCAAACTGCGGGAACCTCCATCTTGAGCGACAGCATGTCCTGCCTGAGCTCCTCGACGACGTGCTGCTGCGTCTGGAACTCCGCCGCGGCGTCATACAGCTGCTCCCTGAGCGCGTCGCACTGGGGCGCCAGGGTGCGCTCGTCGTCCTCGAGGTCCGACTTCGCCCCCACGGCGAGAGACAGCTGCTCCTCGCGCGTGTCGAGCTAGGACGTCAGGGCCTGAACACGGGCGCCGATGTCGAGGAGCTTGAGCACGTCCTGCTGCGACTGCGAGGCGAGGCTCTTCTGCGCCTCGCAGTCCGCCTAAGCCTGCGACAACTGCTCCTCGAACGCGCCGCACCTGGACGTCAGCTCCGCGACCTGGTCGACGGGCTCCTGCGCCGTGGGCAGGGTGGCGGGCGCAGGCGGCCCTAGCCTCGGGCCGCTAGCCGCCTCCGTGATGGCGGCGTCGGAGGTCCGCTCGAGGCCCGCTTCGGGCGCCAAGGCAGCGTGCCAGGCCGCGTTCCCGCGGCGCCTGGCGCTGCCTGGCACCCTCGCGCCCGCAGCGAACCGCAAGGCGGGCCTGGCGGCCCTCTCGCGATTTTGCCAAGGCCCAGGCTCGGCACCCATGGAAGCCAGCTTCCGCAGCGCGGCCTCGCAGGTCCGCTGGCGCCGGGCCCGCGCCGCCCGCCGCGCGGCCGAGGGGCCGAGGTCGGCGCCCACCCACCTGAGCACGGCGCGCGCTGGGCCGCCACGCCGGGGGCGGCCCCCCGAGCCTCGCCTTGTCGCCGTCGCACATCGCCTCCCTCGCAGGGGCCACGACACGGGCAGGGGAATGAGACTAAGCCGCTCTCTGCGCCCGCCGAGACGACGGGACTCCAGAGAGAGAGAGAGAGAGACTCGCCGCGCACCGCTTGCCTGGCGACCACGGCAAGCTTGCGCCCGAATGGTTACGTGTGTGTGTGTGTGTGTGTGTGTGTGTGTGTCCGTGTGTCCGTGTGTTGTGTTGTGTGTGTTGTGTGTGTTGTGTGTGCTGTGTGTGCTGTGTGTGCTGTGTGTGCTGTGTGTGCTGTGTGTGCGTGTGCGTGTGCGTGCGTGCGTGCGTGTGTGTGTGTGTGTCTGTGTGCGTTTGCGTGTGCGTGTGCGTGTGCGTGTGCGTGTGCGTGTGCGTGTGCGCGTGTGTGTGTGTGTGTCTGTGTGTGTGTCAGTGTGTGTGTGTGTGTCTGCGTGTGTGTGTGTGTGTGTGTGCGTGTGCGTGTGCGTGTGTGTGCGTGTGCGTGTGCGTGTGCGTGTGCGCGTGCGCGTGCGCGTGCGCGTGCGCGTGCGCGTGCGCGTGCGCGTGCGCGTGCGCGTGCGCGTGCGCGTGCGCGCGTGTGTGTGTGTGTGTGCTAACGTAGGGGGCTGTATGATTTGAGAATAGCATCTGTACAGCTTCAGGAGGTAGGAGCTTGTAAAGATGTTCGCGCATCCATAGCCGCTCATGTTTTCAGGACATCGTACAAATAATAAGCTTCAGGAGGTAGGAGCTCACGCGCCGCACCGATGTAAAGGCCTCGTTCTTGCATGCCACGCGTTCGCGCATCCATAGCCGCTCATGTTTTCAGGACACGCACTGCTGGTTCAGGCTAGTGCTCAAGCCGAACGATCGGCGCACACGACGTGGGCTGGCGATGCTTTCTTCTCTCTCTCTCTCTCTCTCTATCAGGCGATAAATGGCAGCCTCTGCATGTTGGGTCAAGGTCGTCTTCGAAGGTTTCTCGGAGCCCTGGGAACTCAGGAGGAGGCCTTCGGAGGAGCTAAGACGGGGGCCAGGCAGCGAGGTTCGATAACGCCTGGAGGGGTCCGACGGGGTCTACATTGCAGAGTTATTCCCATCGTACGTGCATTGCACTTCCATGTGTGTTCACGACGGGCTTGGAACAATGACGGGCAATTGCTGCGCACCGCAGTCGTGATGAGCGCGTGACCAACATGATGATGAACACTCCGACTGTTGCCACGTACACGTTCATAAAGTTTTTGTTCGCGAGTTCGTGTCTCTATGAGTTGCTGCATCTGTGGAATGCTTCCACCGATAGCATGGGTATCGTGGCTGATGCTTCATGGTTGTGTGTCTGGCATTTGCCGTGGACGTGGTACCTTCTCCCACAAGGTCGTGCTGCGAAGATGGCCATGCCGACTTTGTGGGCGCGAATGGGACTTGTCGTTGTTGAGGTGTGTTACCTTCTCCCTGCATAGATGGCCACACCGACTTCGTGGGCGCGAATGGGACTCATCCTTCACGTGCTGTTGGCGTGTGGAAGAGGCTCGACTGCGCGCAACACGACGGGTTCCCCGACTCTCGTACCCATGTTGTTTCAGGTTGCTGATGTCGTTGATCGTGGCCTGCAAGCTGGAAGTGGCGGCCGCCAGTTCAGCCCAAGATCGGGGCGACCGCGAGATCAATAAGTAGATGGCTACACGCACGTCTTCGGCGTGTACGACGGCCACGGGTTACCAGCTACGTGCGCGTGTGCTGACCGATCTTCGTGGCGTGTGTGGCTGGGCTGCAGATTTGGAATCAGATTCATATTTTTCTGGACTCCCGGACACGACCTGAAGTTGCCCTGCTGTATGTTAGCGGACTGTGGAAAGTGTTGGTGGCAAGACCTTCCACCGAGTTCGTAGATCCCATGACGAGACCCAAAAACGGATGAAGGATAAAAGTGATAGTCTTGTATCTAGATACCTGGGTCATCAAAAGTATCTAAAGGCCCGTTAGTGTTGGCAAGGTTTGTTGCGATTGAGGTTTGGCGAGTTGCATGCGTTGTTCCAGAAGCAACAGCTTGAACAAGGAACAACTCTGGGCCCCCTTAGCATCTGCGAGCCGAAGCAGACCAAGCTCCTGTTAAATGGGCGTGCACTAACCACCTCCAAGTTGAATGGGATCCAGCGTTTAAAGTTCGTCCTAGCGGCAGAGACTATGCCTACGTATTTTGGGTGTTGGCGAATATCTGTCCTCATTGGATGGATAAAGTACGAGTGCAGACGTCGCTACGCATGCATCTGGAAAAGAACTACCTCCCTAAACCAGGAATGAGTATCATCGAAGTGACGGGGGAAAAAAGAAAGCGAAATCGCTAGGATATGGCTTCGGGAAGTTGTTCGGCGTCTCCGGGCTTCCCGACCAGGCTGGGTTGGACTTGTAAGTGGTCAGGTTCGTATCTTGATTCGAGGTGTTCCTAATTTCCGTCGTGATCACCATATCCTTCCTCGTGTTTTGCAACGGATGCACGATGCTGAACTTGGTGCGCCCGTGCTTGAACGTGCTCGCGAACGCCAAGACGCCAGTTCCGAATGTGACGCAAGGGCATGCAAGTGCCGCCTCGGCTTGTCGAGCGTGGGAACACCAACAAGGGCTCTGGGGGAAGCACTGTACAATACCTCTTCCTACTCCTCCTAGCCCTGGAGACTGCCGAGCAGTCTCCCCAGTGCCGACACGGTTTCAGAAGTTCCAGAGACAAATCCAAAAAATGTTTCGGGGGCCTCAACGAGCAACGTCAAAAGGTTTCCGCAATCGAGGACAAAGACCCAAACAGCATGTGGTTGTCGAACCTGCTTTGATGATGGCCCGGTGGTTAGGCATCCTTGCGCATGCCCCGTATCGTTGGCAAGTCTCTCATGCATCCCTCCCCTGCTGTTACGGATTGGTACCGCGTAATGCACGATAGAACGATTCCTAAGAACTTGCGAGCCCGTGGGGAGGGGAGGGGAAGTTTAGTCAGACACACGTTCCATATGCATACCCGACTGTGAAGGCCAAATGTTGGAACGACAGTCCTCAGCCCCCCGCGGCAGGTAGGCGTCAGCGCACGAAAGCCAAGCACTCTTGCTTCAGGAATATTTGTTCGTTTGCCAAGTTCCCGCCTCGCCGTTTGTACAAGTACCTTAGTCGGGCGACAGTGTATGCCGTAGGCGTGTGGTCACGCCAGGATGGGCGTGCCGCAGCTTGGAGGATGGCATCCCGAATTTGGTTGCGCAATATCGTGGGCTTGAGAAGCAACGTGATGTGTGTGCCCAATGTAGAATGTACCGCGGGACCCTATGGATACCCCTGGGACCCTTGTAGCTCACGCGGGGCAGGCCTACGAAGAGATCCCCGTCGAAGTGATTTGGAGGTCCTTAGATCGTTTGTTTGGGCGCCTATCGAAGTGTACGTCTAAGGAGGCTTTCGCGATCCTACACTGTCGTCGTAGTCATGGATTCATTGGGGGATCTATCAATGCCAGACTTTGGGGCCCCACTATCGTTACGTTTCGAAGCCTTAACGTGCCATTACGGTTTTTTGGGGGATGAGATATCTTAAGGTGTTGGCATTGGTACTACATCAGCATCTCGATCGGAGGCCCAATGAGTGGGGCCATCTTACACGTCGTCCTCTCAGAACTTGAATGGTTGTGCGACAAGGCCGCTCCTCGGAACCGCCAGCGGATAGCACGGGGTCGCTTTGTGGACGACCTCCTTCTGGCCTCGCGCACAGGCTGCAACGTGTGCTTGAAATTACATGTTGGTCGTGTGTATGGTAAGGCGGTAAAGTTTAACTGCGAGAATGAAAAACGGGTGGGGCCCCAAACGGTTGCTCTGAAGTTCCTGGAGGCTGAAGTACACGTGAAAAGATTGCGGTGCGGGTGATCCACAAAAATGAAAGGCTTGCGTTCACAGGTGACCCCTCCAAGATCGTCAACAAGTCGGTGTGCCCCTACCTTGGTTCCCTTACCTCACCTCAACTACAACTACATCGTGCTGAGCTTAAGGGTAGATTGCGAAGGTGGAACAGGCATGGCTTAGATGATGTTAACTGTATTGTATCATTAAGTTCCGACGTCCTATTCGACTTACGACTTGGATATCCTAGACATGGCATGGAGAAGAGTTGGCGCAACATTATTCCTCCTAGCCCGTTACGTGATATAACACAACGGTGTATGAATGTGGTGTTTCGTACTTCGTCCCACTCACTCCCACACCCTGATCGTTTCGCTGCTGTTTGTTCCGGGTATTTTGACGATTCAAGCCTCGTCTGACTTGCAGACTTCTTCTTCCAAAGCACAAGACATGAGCTGGGAAGGCAAGGGCTCATACGGCCACCCGGGATCCGACGGGAAGAGTGGCCCTCGCCTGCGTGCCCCTCGGTTTGCTGGCGGTGGTGGAGGCGGCCCTTACTGGCAGGCACCGCCTCAGCAACGCCAGGGACGCTTCAGTTCAATTGCCCAGGAGATGCATAGCTTCATGGAGAGTGTGAGTGTTTTGGGAGAGATGTCACGCCTCGGGACTATGTTGTCCGATCAGCAGCTCAATGGCACCCCTGCGAACACTCCTGGCGCGACGTCGGGGCTCCCGACGCAGCCGCCGCCTGCTGGGACGGTTTCGCAGCCAGCCGCGGAGCTCGCCATTGCCTTGACACAGGTCCTCGAAGGTGACGCTGCTCAACGTTCCAAGTCAGATACCCGTGTGCAGCAGACAATCGGTCGCTTGAAGGAGCTGATTGCAACATCGTTTCCGTCCTCATCGAACAGCTTCCACGAGCAGCTGGAGCAGTCCGAGATTTACAAGAAGCTGAAGGCATCTCTGGCCTCGGTGTCCGACACGGTCCAGACCCAAGGTCGTCAGGTCGCCACCCTCCAGACCACCATCGAGGAACAGGGCGATGGTGTTCGATCGACTCGCAGCCTCTTGGAGCAGATGGCTGCGGGCATGGGGATCGTGCCACCGGGGGCTCCCAGGGCCCCGCGGCCACAGGGAGCGGCAGCGGCCGACCCTGCCGCCCTGGGAGGCCATACACCTTGGTGGAGCCAGCAGGTGAACCTGGCGACCCACACGAAGGCCATCGGCTTCCTCGGTGTGGGTGCAGGTCGCGGTGACATGACGGCTTTGGCGGGCACCATCACGAACGCGCCAGGCGTCCATCCAGTTCGCGGACTGGTGGCGCGAGGTGGCCAAGACCAAGGGCTTGCCTCAGTGGCGTACTGAACTCCAGCACTTGGGCTGCTCCGCGGGTGACGTTAACGCGATCAACCACGCGTTGACGATCGGCGAGATAATCTTCGCGTGGCTCCTGGAGGAAGGCACTTGGCACGAGAGCGACCTTCAGAACATTGTGATCCAGTGAGGCCAGGACCCTACTGCACACGCTGTCTTGCCTTCGCTGTGTGACCAACCTCAATCCTCCCTCTTGCTTCGCCCCTTCCTCCTTTTCTGACCCTTCCTCCCGTCCTGCTCCTTCCGCAGTGTCTGGAATGTTACATTGCTCTGCATCATCTGTATCATTGATCGCATTGCCTGTGAGAGTTGCTTGCTTTGGAGCGGCCTCAGAGGTGTTGTTGTTCATAGTGCCGAGAGAATGTCGCAGGAAGCGTCCCGTGTCCTTCCTCTGGTTGCGGGAAAGTTTGGCCTCGAGTATCTCCTTGGTCGTTGGTCTGTCTTTGAAGCTCCCCACCAGCAATTGGAATTCCAGGACGCCCCCGATAAAGGTGCTAACGAATTCTCCCCCCACTCTATGTATAGCAGTGTGCACGCGTTGGCACCTAATCTTGGTCAGGCTGCGATCCTGTCAGGAATTGCAGCTGTTGTCCGAAGGCTTCGGTAGCTTGCATGATTCCCGTTGGGTCTCCCACACCGAGGGCCTGCGCACAGACCGAGAGGAGCAGGTGATGCTACAGTGGATGCTGCGGCTGAGGCCTCCTATCTCGATGTATTGCTGTCTATCCTCCCTGTTGGGTCGGCTGCGCGCGCGAGTGTGCGTGTGTGGGTGTGCGTGTGTGCGTGTGTGTGTGTGTGTGTGTGCGTGTGTGTGCTTTTCGTTTCAACACAATGTATATCGCCAGGCTATGACTTTAGGGATTTCTCTTCAGTTGTCTAGAGGAGCTGATTTGATAATCGCATATGTACAAGTAATAAGCTTCAGGAGGTAGGAGCTCACACGCCGTACCGATGTAAAGGCCTCGTTATTGCATGCCACACACACCCGCGCATCCGTAGCCATGCATGTTTTCAGGACACACATTGCTGGTTTAGGCTAGTGCTCAAGCAGAGCGATCGGCGCACACGACGTGGGCTGGCGATATTCTCTTCTTGCTCTCAGGCGAAAAATGGCAGCCTCTGAATGTTGTGTCAAGGTCGTCTTCGAAGGTTTCTCGGAGCTCTGGGAACTCAGGAGGAGGCCTTCGGAGCAGCTAAGACGGGGTCCAGGCAGCGAGGTTGGATAAAGCCTGGAGAGGTCCGACGGGGTCTACATTGCAGTGTTATTGCCATCGTACTTGCATTGCACTTCCATGTGTGTAGGTGTGGGTGTAGGTGTGTAGGTGTGTAGGTGTGTAGGTGTGTAGGTTTGTGTGTGTGTGTGTGACTGTGTGTGACTGTGTGTGTGTGAGAGTGTGTGTGTGTGTGTGTGTGTGTTTTGGGGGGGGGGGGGTAGGTGTGTGTGTGTGCGTGGGAAGGAAAGTGGGGGGAAAATGGGGGGGAGGGTGGGAGGACGGCCGAGGAGCCGAAGGACTAGAGAGAACGGAGGGAGAAGAGGCGAGGCGAGAGACAGGAAGGGAGTGGAGAGGATGGGGACGGCGGGGGGGCCTAGGATTGGAGGCACGAGGGAACGGGGGGAAGAGGTCGGTGAAGGAGGAGGGCTGGGCACTGCAGTGGCCACGGGTCGTCGCCAAATCGCACGGCCCACTTCCAGAGCTTCGTCGCCACGGTCGAACCGCCGAACTTCAGCGCGTCGCCCCACAGGCGCGAGACCTTCAGAGGAAGCGCACGTGCGCCAGCCCAGGCAGATCCGCGGCCCGTCGCCTCCCAAGGCGCAGCGCACCATGGCGACCGAAGGCCCGATCTATCCCCCCGATCGCGACCCCGGCGATCGAAGGCTGGTCTGCCGCCACGGTAGGCCAGATCAGCGCCCTAATCGAGTTCACACCGCCGGATCAGGGTCTCCTTTGGGCTTGCAGGGGCCGATTTCCTCCTCCTCCTCCTCCTCTTCCTCCTCCTGCCATGTAACGTAACCCCTCCTCCTGATTCTCTCGCTAGTAATCCTCCTACCAACACCCCTCGAATCCACTCCTCCTCCTCCTCCTCCTCCTCCTCCTCCTCCTCCTCCTCCTCCTCCGCCTTGTCCTCCTCCTCCTCATCATTCTCCTCCTCCTCCTCCTCTTCCTCCTCCTCCTCCTGCTGATCACATTCCTCTCCCTCTCCTTCCTCCTCGTCCTCATCCGCCATCCCCCTCCTCATCCTCTTCCTTCACCTCCTCATCCTCCTCCGCCTCCTCATCCCGCGACTCCCCCTCCCCATTCCCTCTCTATCCGCCTGCCCCCCCCGCCTCTTTGATGATACACGTTGCCAATTTGCCGAATCAGCTCCTGGGCCCGAAAGCAGCCCAGAGAGAGCAGACCGGTGCATCGCCACCGCCGTTCTCAAGCTCTCACCAAAGCCCCGACTGCTGGAACGCGGCCTCTATGCCTCGACGCCTCAACGAGGGCAAACACAGGGCAACGCGGCGAGGGAAAGGCAAGGCTCTCCCCAGCCCAAAGAGCAAGACGAGGCCAGGACCGGGACCATCGGGGACTGTCCCGAGGCCGGCCCCAAGTAATTCGAGGCCAGGGCCTGGGTCGGACTGGGGCACGTCGGGGATCTCTGAGGTCCTGCGGCTCCGGAGGACGCGTCGGGCACCGCGGCCGTTCCAGGGCGCTCCTCGGCCCGCCCGATCACTCCCGATCCCCGTATACACGTCCATTGCCACCCTGGAGGAAGAAACCACTGAATAAACATAAACTTTTGGAGGTCTGCGCGGATCTCCTGGATCTGCGCTGGACCCCCCTCCCTGGCGCGCGGAGCGCGCCAAGGGCGGCGCCGGAAGCGCCGCCGTGGGGGCCCAGGCGCCGATCCAAGGAATCCGCGCGCAGTGGCGTTTTCTTCGAAACATATGGCGGATTTCAAAAATTAGGTCGGGCGTGCCCCCCTACAGGCGGATCTTGCAGGACAAATAACAAATAGATGTCAAAAATCGTCACCATATTATTTTTAAAGTATGTTTGAAAATATCTCCTGTGCAGAGGCAGGCCCGACTTACAACATGTGGGGGAGTCCTGAACCCCCCAACAGAAACATCATCTCTTGTGTGGACGCCCGAAATGGGTACGGAAAGAATGGGTACAATGCCCAACAGCGGATCCTGTTCAATCTGAAAGGACTCGCTGTCGGTGTCGCCGCGGCCTGTGTCCATTCGAGAGAGAAGGCCGCCTGCCCAACAGCGGCCGCTGTTGGTCTGGGACAACATTTGGTGTTGGGCATTGTACCTATTTTTTCCGTACCCATTTCGGGCGTCCAAATCTTGGGGGACAGAGTCTCACTTCCGCCGGCTGCTGCTGGCGGAGCCGCCCCCCTTTTAAAACTCCGCCGCGGGGGGCCAACTTCCTCACGGGGGAGGGGGGTAAGGAGGAGGAGGAGGAGGAGCAGGAGGAGGAGGAGGAGGCGAAGGAGGCGGAGGAGGAGAAGGGGGAGGAGGAGGAGGAGGAGGAGGAGGAGGAGGCGGAGGAGGCGGAGGAGGAGAAGGAGGCGGAGGAGGAGAAGGAGGAGGTGGAGGAGGAGGAGGAGCAGGAGAAGGAGGAGGACGAGGCCTTTCCTGGAATGCCTCATCTGAGTCCGATGCCGACCGAAGCGACCGCGAGACCGAGACAGACCGAACCAGATGGGCCCGCGACAACCCAGGAGGGCACGGCGGCGCGGCGGCCAGGCGGAGCGAGCCCGACCGCACTCGGCCGACCGCGACGCAGCCGAGACCCGACCGAGTCTCGGACAGTTTCCTTCCCTCACTGCCCACCTCCTCGCCGATCCTCGAAGCCCGACCCTTCTAAGTACGGGTCGAAGAGGAGGGGAGTGGGAGGAGGGGAGGAGAAGTGGGGGAGGAGCAGGAGTTCAGGAGGAAGGGAGAAGGAGGAGTGGAGGAGGACTGGAGGCGGAGTGGAGAAGGAGGGGACTACAGGAGGAGAGGAGGATCCGGCCAACTTCGAATGCCATAGGGCCCCCGCCCCCCTCCTCAGAGATCGAAGTTCCCTGGCCTGGCTGGCCCGTGAGAGCTCTCGATGCAGAACTGGTGGCTTGTGGTCTCTCGTGTGATACCCCGCAGGGTCTCTCACCGTGGTCTCCGGGGTGATGCCCCGTGTGGTCTCGTCTCCAGCTCGGTCTCCCGCGCGGTCTCCCGCAGGGTCTCCCGCGTGGTCGCCCCTGCCGTACATGTCCCTGGAGTGGTCCTCTGGTGTTCCTCGAGGCCTCTCCCTTTTTAGCATGCACCGACGTTTTCTCTGGGCCCGCACTTACATTCGCACAGGAAAGCGGATCCTGGTGTATAATTGCGGGATCCTGGTGTATACGGGACATGCGTACATATCTTTGTTTCCCCGGGAAAATGGGAACAACAAGTATACACCACACCACCCCGACGTCGTCCCCGACCCTCACACAAAGTCCCGGGATTGGAAACAGCCCGCCACTGGTAATGTGACATGCTCCGCTTTCCGATAAGGGGGCGCACGGTGGCCGAATGCCAAGCGCTAAAGCAGCCATCGCATCGCGCTCCGCGATCGTAGGGACCCAGATGCGCCCGCACTGAGAGGTCACTCCGGCGAAAGGCCACTCTTGCGCGCAGTCGACCCCAGTGGCCCCCGGGGCCCGCCCCGGGTCCCCAGAGGCCGACCAGGCGGCGAACAAGACCCGTGCCGCCGCTTACAGCACGTCGGGGGTCTGGCCCCATGGGTCCTGCTCGCAGGCTCCACCTGGCTCCAGGACCTCTCCTGCGAGGTGCGTTCCGGCCAGGAATTCGAAGCGGATCCAACCGTGGCGACGAGGTCCGAAAAAGCCAACAATTAGCCTGGCGAAAGACCCAACCATATGCAATAGTGGGTACCGTCGTTGTATGCACCGCATTCGGTGGAGCTCCCTCTGGGGCCACAAAACGTGTGAGGGGTGTACCAGAATGGGTACTGTGGGCGATTGCGAGCGCTGGCGTTTGGGTATTCGGTGGAGTTCCCTATGGGCCTATGGGACAATGAAGGGTGTGAACGGCGTGCCAAATTGGGCGCGGTGGGCGCATGCGAGCACTGGCACGTGGGCCTTCGGTGGGGCTCCCCATGGGGCCACGAAACGAATGAGGGGCGTGCCAAAATGGGGCGGTGGGCGCATGCGAGCGCAGGCATGGGGGCCTCCGGCGGAGCTCCCTGTGGGACCATGAAACGTGTCAGGGGTGTGCCACCATGGGTGCGGTGGGCGCATGCGAGCGCTGGCATCTGGGTCGTTGGTGGAGCTCCCAATGAAGCCACGAAACCCGTGAGGGGAGTTCGAAAATGGGTGCGGTGGGCGCATGCGGGCGCTGGCATGTGTGCCTTCGGTGGGGCTCCCTATGGGGCCACTAGGCGTGTGAGGCGTGTCCCAAAATGGGTGCGGTGGGCGCATGCGAGCGCTGGCATGTGGGCCTTCGGTGGGGCTCCCTATGGGGCCATGGAACGTGTGATGGGTGTGCCAATTGGGGCGGTGGGCGCATGCGAGCGCTGGCAGCTGGGCCTTCGGCGGAGCGCCCTACGGGGCCACGAAGCGTGTGAGGGGTGGGCCAAAATGGGTGCGGTGGGCGCATGCGAGCGCTGGCATCTGGGCCGTTGGTGGAGCTCCCTATGGGGCCACGAAACGTGTGAGGGTTGTGACAAAGTGGAGGGGGAGGAGGGGAAGAGGAGGAGAGGAGAGAAGAGGAGAGGAGGTGGGACGCGGGGCGCTCTCTCTCCTCAAAACGAGGTCCCAACACCACAGGATGGTTGCGAAAAACTAGATCTCCCATCCCTCGCACCTCGACCTATAACTCGGGCCTCCAGCGGCCATCTGAACGATTCGGGCACCCCTGCAGCGCTGTCGGCCGGGCGCAGCCGCGCAGCGAGAACGCCCCCAGCAGATCACGACTTCCGGGGAAAGCCTGGCAGCCCCCTTCCGCCACCCTGGGCGTGAGGGAAGCGCGTCCTGAGGGAAACGGGCTCTGGACACAGGGGCATCCCCCCAGGGCCAGCCCTGCACAGCGTGGAGGCCAGTCCATCAGAAGCCTCCCACAAGAAACCCAAGCCTGAGACCCCAGGACGCCCATGGATTTCTGGTGTGGGAACGTCGCGCTTTCCACAACAAGACCATCGAAACCCAAGAGAAACCCAGGGCACCCTGGAGGCAAGCAGGGTGTTCCTTGGCATGGGTCTCCACCGCAGCCCTGCATCCGGCATCGTTGCTCGAAGGTGCCAGGGCCTGGGGAGGGCCCGAAGGCCTCAACGATCAGCCAGGCCCCGTGGCCCTCAGGACCCGCTTGCTAGGCGCAGGGGGCAAATCATCGAGCTGAAATCGGCAATACGCAGATCGCCGCTAGACCAGCGATAGGCCACCGATAGCGAAGCCGCCCCCAGACCCTGCCTGTCTGGACCCCGCCCGTCCCGCAAAGGATCGGCGGATTGCGACGGAGGCTTCACCTTATGATGATCTCCTCGTCCTGCTCCTCCTCCTGCTCCTCCTCCTCCTCCTGCTCCTCCTCCTCCTCCGATCCTCCTCCTCCTCCTCCTCCTCCTCTCCTCCCTCCTCCTCCTCCTCCTCCTCCTCCTCCTCCCTCCTCCTCCTCCTCCTCCTCCTCCTCCTCCTCCTCCTCCTCCTCCTCCTCCTCCTCCTCCTCCTCCTCCCTCCTCCTCCTCGTCTGATCCTCCCCTGACCCCTGAGCCTATCCCCCCAACTTTTTGACAAAAACTCGGGTCTCTGGCGGCCGTTCGGGACCACTCCGGCACCAGCTGATGGAAACTACCCCCGGGTCTTGCAAACCTACGACAATCGCCGAAAACTTTCGAACGTCCCCCACCCAAGCCCATCCCTCCTAACGTTGCTGCTCCTCCTACCGCTCTGATCCTCCCTCTCCTCCTCCTCCTCCTCCTCCTCCTCCTCCTCCTCCTCCTCCTCCTCCTCCGATCCTCCTCCTCCTCCTCCCTCCTCCTCCTCCTCCTCCTCCTCCGATCCTCCAATCCTCCTCCTCCTCCTCCTCCTCCTCCTCCTCCTCCTCCTGCTACTCCTCCTCCTCTTCCCTGCCCGTCGGGGGACCCCCGCCCGTCTGGCACGAGGGATCGGCGCGCACCACGCGCAGGGGGGCCCTCCTGGGCGCGGGGCGCACCGCGCGCGCCCCAGGCTGGCGGCGCCGCCTCCGCTCGGGCCGCGCGCGGGAGGCACGGGCCCGGGCGTGGCTGCGGCGGCGACGGCCACGGCCCCACGACGGCGACGACGACGGCGGCGGCGACGGCAACGGCGACGGCGATGTGGACAAGGACGAGGACGACGACCACGACGACGACGACGACGACGACGACGACGACGACGACGACAACGACGACGACGAGGACGACGACGGCGGCGACGACGGCGACGACGACGACGACGACGACGGTGAGTCCCACCAGCTTTCTGGGCATGAGTGGATTCAAAAGCTCGTTCTGCTGACTCCCCTCCTCCCCTTCGGGGAGGGCCCCCCACTCCACCCAACCCCCTCCCCTACGTCTAGACCACCTCTTCTGTATCAGAATGTCTTTTTTGGCCCCAGGTGGCCCCAAGAGGGCGCCAGAGAGCCCAAGATGGCCTCCAAGATCGCTCAAGATACGCCAAGATGGTTCAAGATAACTTCCAACATGCATCCAAGAGCCCTCAAGACCGCCGCAGAACGGACCTAAGTGCCCTCCGAGCCTCCTAAGGAGGCTCCCAGGAGGCCCAAATCTGTCAAAACCAATGTGTTGTTCATTGTGTTTGACCTTCTCGCCTTTTCGCTTCCGCTAAGGTCTTCACGGCCCAAGAAGTCCAAGGAGAGGCCCAAGACGGTCCAAGACGGTCCAAGACGGCCCTCAGAGCGCCCCAAGAACGCGCCGAAAGGGCCCCAAGATGCTAAGTTCTGGGCACAGATAGGGGTACCCTAATTTACGCAGCTCTCTTTTTTGCTCAACGGCCAACAAGATGTCACCAAAAGGGCCCACAAGGTCTCCAAGAGGGCCCCAAGAAAGCCCCACGAGCGCCCCAAGACGGCCTCAAGAGAGCTCACAGCGCCCAAGAGGCCCCCAAGATGGCCCCAAAAGAACTCTAAGACGCTCCCAGAACGAACGATCGCAAAAGTATTGATATTGACTCATGTCGTCGCCGTCGCCGTCGTCGTCGCCGCCGCCGACGCCGCCGGCGCCGCGACAGTCGTCGTCGTCGCCGTCGTCGTCGTCAACGTCGTCGTCGTCGTCGTCGTCGTCGTCGCCGTCGTCGTCGTCGTCGGCGCCTGCGTCGGCGTCCTAGGCGTCGGCGTCGGCGTCGTCGTCGGCGTCCTAGTCGTGGTATTCCCCGTCGTTGTTGTAATCCCGCGCTTCCCGCGGCTGCCTTGGTTGAGTGCTTGCCTGTCGTCCCTCCCTGATGACGAACGTGCGCGTCGTCGGTGTCCGCGCGGCCAAACCAACGCAGGCACGGTGAGCAACAACAAGCAACCAATCTACCGAGGCAACCCTGGGCACGCACGACGTAACACAGGCACCGCAGGCAACAACATGCAGCCACTCAACTAGGACGCTACATATCTCCGATCAGGGCAACTCGCCTGGTGCCTGCCTTGGGATGGGCTGAAGGAATACGCCAGGCGTCAAGGACTTGCTCATCCGCGTTCTTGCTTGATTGTGGCCCTCGGGGGCGAGCGGGTGCTGCACGGGCCCCCTCCCGGGCACGCTTCCCAGGATGAGGAAGAGTTTGCGGTACCGCCGTGCCCTGCCCTCGTCCTCGCCTTCTTGGGCCTCCCCGGAGGCCCTCGTCGCCGCGGCCGGGTTCGCCTCTGATTCCTGGCCCGAACGCACCCGGGGAGAGGTCCACGGGCATCGGGCATCGGTGCCTTTACGTCCCCCCACGTGCGGCGTCCGAGCCCGCTCGGCCGCCGAATGGGCAGCCGAACGGTCTCAGCTTGGGACGACGGCAGGCAGCCTGCCGTCGTCCTGTTGGTTCTCAACCTTTCCGGCCTGCTGACGGCTTCACAGCAGCCCCAGAAGGGCGAAAGCTCGCCCCAAGACGGTTTCAGAGGCCCCCTCCACGGCACCACACTGCCCAAGAGGCCTCAAAGACGCCACAGGAGACTTGCAGGACAGCCCCAAAAAGGCCCCGAATCGCTAGAACATCACCGCCAGATGCTCATCAAGCCCTCCAGGTGGCCCCACCACTGACGACGACGACGACGACGACGACGACGACGACGACGACGACGACGACGACGACGACGACGGACGACGACGACGACGACGACGACGACGACGAGGACGAGGACGACGACGACGACGACGACGACGACGACGACGACGACGACGACACGCGAAAGAAGCATAATCGGGCGGGTGAGCAGGACGCGCGATGCAACTGGCACTCGGTGATGGGACGGCGTTGAGGATCGGCAGGAGCGTCTCAGGACGTCTGGGGGGGAGCTTTTGGGGGCCTCTTGGCGGCCTCCTTGGGACTCCTGGGGTCCTCTTGGGGACTTCTTGGGGCATCCCGGGGGCCTCTTAGGAGCCGTTTGGGACCTCTTGGGGGCCTCAAGGGGCGGAGAGCTCGAAATGTCGGTTCGTGTTCCCCCTCGTGGATCCCTCTTGGGGCGTTCTTGGGGCCGTCTTAGGCTGCCTTGGATGCCTCTGGGGCCGTCTGGGGGGCCTCTTGGGCCGTTTCGGTGCCCTCTTGGGGGCCTGTGAAGCCGTGTCGGGGCGATATTTGCAGCTTCTGGGACCGTCTTGGAGCGCCGGGAAGCCGAAAAGGCAGAAACGTGAAAATCGATCAGAAACCTTGAAAAATCAATGATTCTTGCCTCCTGGGGCTCTTTTGGGAGTGCTCTGGCAGACCCCACGACGCCAGAACCATTGAACATAACTTGTGCTTCAATGGTCACGGCGTTCTCGCCCATGCGGGCGACAAGGATGCCCAAAAGAGTTATGTTTCCACCAAGCGGCCCGAACAAGGGCTCAAGGAGGACCCCGAGAGGGCCCCAAAGCGGGAACCCCCTGGGTGGGAGGTCCTACGATGACCACGGTATGGCTGAAGGCGACCCAAGCCACCCCCACACCAACCACATCACATTTTACATGTTCGAAGTTTCTCTCTCGAGCCTGTGGCCCGACGACCGCCGCCAGCTGCATGTGCCCCAACAGAAGCACTTGGGAACAAACGCGCATGCAACCGCGGAGGGCCGGGGAACCACGTTATGTGTTCACAGAGCGCCCCCTCTTTTCCGACGCCAGCAGACTCAGTTACGTGGGCGGTTGAAGACAATTGCCTGGCGACACCAACCCGGCGCTGCTCAAGCAGCCGCCTCCAAGCCCCTTGTGAGCAAGGGACAACACATGACAGCAGACAAAGAGAAAGGGAGGGCAGGGTGGGACCACCGCTTCAAGATTTTGGGTTGGGCCCAAAAAGGCAGCGGAACGGAGACACTCAATCACACATTCACCAGCACGCAGGGCCATGTGTTCAGAAAGCGTCCCCTATTTTCCGATGCCAGTAGACTCAGTTACGTGGGCAGTTGAAGACAATTGCCTGGCGAAACCAGACCGGCGCTGCTCAAGCAGCCGCCCCCAAGCCCAAGCCCAAGCCCATTTTCGTAAATGAACCAGGGGGGAGGGAGGGACAGATAAATACAAATCACTTCCCAGGGGCGGCAGTACAACACACCGAATTACAGGCAACAGAGTATGTGAGCGACCTTATTACAAAATGTTACAGGATATGCTGACGCTTTTTCGGAGTGGAACGTGCCGTTCTCATCTTTTCGTGCAATTTCTGTGTGAAGTTGCTGCGTATACGAACGCACACCACGTCCCCGACATCTTTCTGAGCCCAAGAGGTCCAATGCACAGCTAGTATACAATAACCGGGTACGCTTGCGATAGCAGGATCCAAAAGCACAGTGGTCCCAATCGACGATATCATATGTGTTCATCAGCGACTGGAAGAGAGGGTGGAGCCACAACATGGAGCCCTGGGGGTCCTCGACGATGACGGGAACGTTGTGAGCGGCAAGCTGGGGAAAAACACTGGCGGCCCACTGGGCTCGAGCGTTGCCCAACTGCATTTTGGTCTGATCCTTCTGAGACAACCCTGGCTATCCCAAGATACAGCTACGAGATCTGACCGGCCCTGGCCAACCGCCAGGGCGCGGGTTGCGCCTCGCACGAGACCACGAGGTGCACGCGAGGCCGATCCAAACGAACTTTAGCCCTCGCCCAGCGGTCCCAAGCAAGAGCTGGAAAGCATCAGGGCGGGTAGCGTCCTCAAAGACGGAGTCGGAATACTCATATGATCGCATCGCCAACCCCGCTCGGACACATGTTGCAGAAATCCTGCGGGCCCCAGCCGTCAACTCAACACCTACGGAGTTAGGAAACATAGAGACCCAGGGGCGCTGCAGGAGACCTCCACGAGGGCCCCGGTCTCCTAGCGGCGACAACGTTGCTCCTTCGCTGGCCAGGACGGGCGCGCACGCCCGGAGAAGAAGCCCTCGAGCCTGACCCGCTGGACTTCTCCGTGAGCCCGGGCGGCCGGCGACGGCGCTGAGAGCAGTTGCTGGACCATCCCTGGCTTTGCGCGCCGCTTGACGCTGCTGTCCTGGCTCCAGCGCCCTCTCGCCTGGACCTCGGCGAGGGCGCGGCGGGCGGGCAGCGCGTCCTCGCCCGCCCCGCCGTGGCGGAGCTGGCACAGGCACACGTTGTGGAGGCCCTGCGCCTCCGCGACCTCGCGGAACAGCACGGCCGCGTCGACGGCCGACGCGGTGAAGAGCGCGGCGCGCCCAGGGCGTCCGCGGGCATGCCGAGCGAGCAGGGGGCCAAGCCGCTGCGGGTTGTCGAGGGGCGCCGCCTCGTCGGGCGCGTCCGTCTCGATGGGCGCCCGCGCCCGCGCGCCCGCGTCGGCCTGCGGGGCCAGGGGGCCCACCTCGGTCGGCGCCAGGAGAAGCGCCCGCGTCGCCATGGCGCCCCCGGCCCGCGTGGGCCGAAGGAGGTCCTTCACCCGAACCTTCCTCAGCGCACCTGGGCGGATGAACGTGCTGAACATCGCCGTCGCCTGGAGCGCCGCGCCCCGCTCCGCCTGCGAGAGCAATCTCGAGATCGCTGAGGCTGCGACTTCTCGGGGGATGGGGGCCCTCGGCCTTGGAGGAACTCTCTTCGCGTACCACTACAGGGCGCGCTGCGCCCGAGGCAGGGCCCTCGGCCCCGTGGCTCTCGGCAGAGCGCCCTTGAGGGCCGCGGCGAGGTAGTTGGCATCGGCCCTGGTGCAGCCCGATTCCAGGAACGTATCTAACATCGACAGCACCTGCGCATCGAGCTCCTCGAGGTCCCCCGCGGGCTGGCCCGCGAACTCGAGGAACGCGTCGCCGTGCTTCTGGCAGGAGAGCCTGGCCGCGGGCCCGACTGCGGCCCGCTCGCCAGCGGAGGGGCTCGTGGGCGACGCCTGTGAGGCCCGCTTGGCTGCCGGGGCCCCCTGCGGCCGAGGGCGGAGAGCGCCGCTGCTGCGAGCGGCGGCGGGGCGGCGCATCGGAACTGGCGCTGCCGCCGGCCTCCGCCTCTGCAAGGGCGGCCCGGCTAGGCGAGCAGCCGGGGTCTTCCGCGCCGTGCGGCGGGCCATCCTGACTCTTGGGGCGCGTGCGAGGCTGGCCTCCGGGCAGGGCGCAGCCCCTCCAACCGCGCTCAGAGGGCCGAGAATAGGGCCCGCAGGGCGCCCGGGTAGCACGCCGCTCCCAGATCTGGCTCGGCGCGTCTGCAGGGTCCACCTCCGAAGCAATCCAGCGACATCGAGCCGACATGCTACAGGCGATGGACAGCGCAGCGACCCGCCGGCAGATCTGACCCCCCCCCCCCCCCCCCTTTCCAGCGCAAGCACAACTCCAAAGTTATATATCCGATAAAGTCTCCTGGTGGCGCGGCGACGCGGATCTCTGGCATCGCGACGTAGGGCCCGCACGGCAGCACGGCCCTCTTTGACACCCATATGTTCTGAGAACCTGAACGGACGGGCACCAAGAATCTCCGAGAGGACCTCAGGAAATCCAGCGGCATGCTTCCACGCACGATCCGACGGATTACCCCTGCCAGCGTGCGGCATAATGATTTCGCCCAAACCATCAAGGGCTCTGGCACGAGGCGCTCACTCCGAAGGCTCGAGACGGCGATATCTCCACCTCTCCCTCCACCTCCCAGCCTGCGCAACCACCTCGCGAGAAATCTTAGCCTCAGTAACTCCCACCCCTGGGGTGGAAGCGTCAGTGGCCACGACCTCGCAAGCCCGCGGCAACGACAGAGGCGACTGGAGATGAAGGCAGAGAACGGCCATCAACCAACACTCGTAGCGACAACTCCTCCAAACCACTTTCGGCGTATCATACGAGGACCTCACGAACTCATACACGGCTCGCATGGCAGAAAAAAACGGAGGCGATAAAATAGGCAGACAGCGACATAGTGCCCCAAAATAACCTCGAGCTGACGGCCACTGACATGGGGTCCCGAGGCAAGCCAGAACAAAGCCTAACACAACACCAATGATTTCTTCAAGGTTCGGCGGGCGCAGGGCTCCGCACCTCCGACATCAGCTCCCAGGACAACACCCTTCGACGACACCTCGGTGATGTCATGCATGGCGAACCCCTCGGCCTCGAACTGGGCGACGATGCGATCCCGAGTCTCCAGAACAGGCCCCGGCTCCAGACCAAACGCGTTGACGTTGTCGGAATGCCGGGCCTCGATCGGGCCCTCGACTATCGACGGGAGGGGCCACGATCCAGTGGCCGCCATGGTCGACGGGACCCCGGACCTCCGAACAACCTCAAGATGGAGCCGTTGGACGAACCAAAAGCCCAAGCGCGCTAAGCGCAAAGCCGCGAGCAGCGCTGGTGGTGGCGTCCAACCACAGCCGCCCCACGCCTACTTACCCCCCAGGAGGACCTGCAGCACCCGCCGATGTTCGCCATGCAAGTGACGTTCAGTGTCCACCGTAGCCTTCGCCAGCGCAGCACCCCCAGCCCCCAGGTCAGGTCCCGAAGTTCGGATAGCATCAAGATCTACTTGGCCAACATCGCGACCTGGGGGGGGGAGGGCAGA